>JAQIWN010000030.1:0-74901 GCA_034699025.1 Entomobrya cf. arborea Gr-Col-00668 | reverse complement strand
ACTATTTGTTTTAGACTATTTATATTTAGAATAATTCGCATTTAGAAGAGTTTAATTAGAATAACTTTGATAGACCCAATTTAAGCGCATAAACTACATTAAAAATTCGATTGACAATTGGCACTTCTTACAGCAGCACTTCAATAAAAAGTTCTAGGCATTGTTTCTTGAGAATTTCATTGAGAATTTTTTGTTCAATTATTTCTCTACTTCTTACATTTCACGTGTCACGCTTAAAATAGAACGAAAGCTAACACAAATGTATCTTATTCATTTTATGTAACCAAATATCATTATACTCAACTATCAAGATTTTATTTTTTTTCATTAGTTTCCATATACTAACGATATAAGTATTATAGTACTTACTTTTTATGAAAGATTACTATCAGTTTCCTACTGACTGTGAGCTGTTGTTTTACTAATATACCTGCAGTCTGCACGTGAAAACGATTTCATTTCCGTTCAGGCTAACAGAAAAAAATGGTAATCAATTATATGGTAGGTTGACACAAAAGAAGAGGAAAACCCCTATTTATGGGGATTATCACGTGTTCCAGATATTTCTCTCAGGATATTTTCATCGTCTTCACATGTAGTATTTTTTTGCATGCTTGAATGGAACTGGAGAAAAAGAGTTTCTATTTCTCGAACATAGAACTTCTTTGTTGTTCTGTTCTGTAGAAAACATTATTGAAAATGTGTGAATGGTCTTAGCTTTTATTACAACTCTGTAGTATTCAGAGTCTTGTAATTATTGTGTATATTCTTTTTGTTCAGTGCTTTTATACCATGCCAATTCTAATGTAAAATAATTACTTGATATATTTCTACCAAGAAATCTTCCAGTTGATAGAGAGCATTGAGATATCGTGATTTTCCCAATGTAGTTTCTATTTATGGAGGTACATTAGCAATTATACAGAAAAAAAATTCACGCGCATGGTTAGTTTAGTTTTTCCACACCCAAGTTGATAAATCCACCTGAATGTATTTTTAAAATAAAATCTGAAATCATGAATGTGTATATTTCTGTGTAAAGAATGGATTTTTTCTTGATTTTTTAAAGAAAAAAATTGTATTTGTTTCAATTATCAGCATAAAATAAAAAATTCACCCACAAAACCGGGAAAGTTCCTAAAAAGGAATTGTGTAATTTGAAAATTAAAAGAAAATAAGCTTGATCACGCACGAAATGCTGCATTTTTTTGGAGAAAATTGTTTTAAACCTTGAAAAAAGACAAATATGAACATTGAACATGAATACAATATATCGTAAAAGATGAAATATGCACATAATTTATTTTACTTATTGTGTATAGACATTTCCAACAGGTTTTTATTTCAATATTTTTGAATAGTTAATCAAATTTAATCTTGCAATTATTTAACAATTATGGCTTTAGCGTCAACTCTAGTTTTATAAGCAGATGCTTACAAAGTTTGCTACCAACAAGTAATTTATTGGAAATCATAGCAAAAATATTTTTAAATCTAAAACCCATACTTTGAAATAGATAAATTAAATAATTTTGTGACTAAACTTTGGACCTTCAAATTTGAAAAGCTAATTTTTTATTACTCAATTTTCGAGAATTCATAAGCGTATTCGTAGCATGACATTTGTGGACCATGCAGTAGTACAATGACAATAATTTTATTCGGTAAATTGTGACCTGTCATCAGTGAAATATCTTTGTGTAAAGTAACCATTTTCTCCTGAAAAAATCATTATCATTACCTATTTCGTCAAATGATTCAAATTGCAACATCAAAGATTTTTTTTCTCGTTTAAAACTTCCAAAAAGATTGAATAATTCTACAAATTATTGTCTTCATTGCTTGTATTGCTAGTGATCATATTACTTGTACCACAATCCCCTTTGTTTGCATTCCCAAAACAATTCTTTCAATTATTATGCACAAATATTTCTACAAAAATTATCTTTCATAATAGTCGTGATTGCGAATTGCGACCATTGTATTCTGACTGAGAGTTAAGTAGAGTATTATGCAAGCAATCCATATCTTTTTTTTTTGTAAAATAATAAGAAAGAACAAAGTCTTGAATTTCGTTGTATTTATGAACCGGTAATTTTATACAAACTTTCATACTTTAATCATAAAAATTGTATAAAACTTCCGGAGCTTTAATCAGGCATAATGTACATGCATTATATTTCACCCAATCTCTACAAAAATTAAGTTCTGTCTGTTCATTTAAAATTGTTTATATAACATATTATGTATTCCACGATGCCCCACCGAGTTTCCCTCCATAAAAGGAATTGACATCTCCCTAACTAAAAAAAATGAACTATCTTTTTAAATCAAATGTACACAATTCTTCTGCGTTGTCGTGGACATTCAGTAATACTATCTACAAAAATTCCTGAAGATGATTTTTTTCTTGTAATGAGCCAGGTATGAACCTTGGACATTACCCACGACCACGAATGACATATGAATTTTCAACTCAATTACAATTACTTACATCCAATTCTACAAACATGACTTTGTGTGTATGCATGAACAGAGAAACAGAATAAACAAGAAAAAAATCCTATAATTGAAATAAGCGTGGGCGACAAAAAAAAAGACTAAAAAGATAAAAAGGGCGAATAAATATAAAAAAATCATACTGGTTTGCATTACATAATATTATGTAAGCTACGCATCTCAGCGAAACAGCAAAGCTTACTTTGCAGAATTTAATGTCACTCAAAAAACAAGTAAACAATCGCCAAAAACTTTACTGGATTGGTTAGCAAAATGGCTTTACAGCAAATCGGGTTTATTAAAACAAGCATACAACCCTGAACAAGTTTTTACTAAACAGTACGTCATCTCATCTCATATCAGCCAGTCAAGTCATCCATTTTTATTAAATTTTTAAACACCAAAATTTTCCTGAATTATAAAATATTTATTTATATGGAATTTATTTAATTTGAATTAAATTAAATATTGAAATTACTTTTATTTATTACAGTCATAATGAATTTTTCAATAAAATCCTTCGTCTTCCAAAGACCAAGGTGGAGTTTCAGACAAAATATAAATGGAAAACATGAGGAAATTCTATACTCCACTCCAGCACAAAGTAGGCAGACAAAAGAGAGATTTATTCTTTTAAACAATATATTATACTCATTATGTACTACTGGAATACCAAATACCAATCCGTATATATAAAAGAAAGCTATAAAGTTACCCTTTTAGTTTAAAAGGTGTACATAATTTAGAAATTATTACAGAAAAAAATATATTTTAACGTTAGCAGTTTAGTGTAATGGCTTTATTTTAAACAATGGCAAAAAATATATCGAAGTTTTTTTCTTTAAACATTTGCTTTTGTGTGGAGGTGGTGGATGAGTGCTAATATCTCCTGACCTTGACTTTTATTAGCACATAGACAAACCAAACCACGAACAAACGAATGCCATTTTCTAACGTTCAAGTCGAGTACAAATGTACTTGTGTGTCCTGTGTTGTTCGTAGCTGTCTTTAATGAATTGATTATGCGATCAGTTAACAAGAAGATTATAAATTTTTTTTTCAGCTAGAGAGGGTGTGTACCTTTACCCAACAAAAACTTTGAGCATAAACCATGTGGAAATTTGCTCTATTGTTTAAAAAAATGTATAGCATTGCGGATTTATCATCAAAAGAATTTTTGCAACGACAACGAAGGAAAGAAATACTGCCGACACCGACAATAAAAGTAGTTTATTGCAGTTTACAAATTGACCAATGACGATGCGATTGAATATGAAATGAAAAATAATCACATGATCATTTTGTTACTATGTTGAGCATCGCTCGGCTTTTCGTCACCTTATACAGATCGTTTTACTATCTAAAAATAAAATCAATTTCTTGTTTCAATTTAGCAAGCAGAGTCATAAAATTTCAATAAATTGAGTTACAAAGTAGTAACTTAGCAATTTTTTTATGTAGTGTCAGTTGAAAATAATTACAAGTTCTGGAAATGTATTCATGTCAATTATTAGAATAACATCCAATAGACCACTAAAATTAGATATTTTACAGTCCTTACCATTCAAGCTAATTGTTGTGATATGGGATTCCGTTCGGCTAAAGTAAAAATCCAAATTATAAGTTAAGGAACTATTTCAGAAGTTTGAATTGCACAATCAATGAAAACACTTTCTGTACTCTGGCGTGCTCTAGCATTTGATATTACACTTTGGAAACAAGTAATTTACAAAACTCAATATAAATTATGTGCTCCCTCATTCACATTTACAAGTGATGCCACAAAAATAGAGTTTTCTAAAATTATCAGGTCAAGTGTAGTATTTAATTGTTCACAAATTCATCAAAAATTAGCACACATTAAAACTAATGATTCACAGTCAATGCCACATTTTGTTAGTCAGATAGAGAACCAAGAGCTGCATCATTGTTGACGTTGCTCTTGTAACTGATTTCGCTGGATTTTGACTGACACAAAATATATTAGTTCGATCTGATCATGTTACATGGAATTATATAATCATTACATGCGTTCAAAACATCACAATCCTTATAATGTTGTGCATTGCCATACAACAATAAAAAAATCATTTCATGTTATTTGTTATATTTAACATTTTTGTGAAGAATGAATTGGGAGAGGTGTCTTTGGATTAAATGACAGCAGAGGACTCCTCTACCGTCTGCCTGTCTGTTACAGTGACTAAAATAAATGGATGTAAATTATATTTTTTTGAAGTTATTGTTTTACAGCATCGTTTTGTATATTGCCAGTAAAGTTTTTTTTTGTAATGAGTCAGATCAGATTGAAAAGTGTCCATGATGCGTAAAATAAGCAAGAAATAAAATTTTAAGGTACTAAACACTATTAATATTGCCATATGCTGAATAGCTCATTCGTCACCGTTACTTTTTAAAGCGATACCACTTTCATCTCTATTACTCCTATCATTTACGGACAACACTAATGGTCATCACAGTCATCAACATAATTTACATTAAAAAAAAAGCTATTGCTATTTATTAGCAAACTCTTTACAAGTAGTCCACTGTGTTCAGGGCTCATATATAACTTTTTTATGGCTTATTACCTACTCGGATTCTATTGTGCTGGCCTGGCAGTATAAACTTTTTGACTTGACTTGACGTAATTAATTTTCCAAATTAAGGTATCGCTGGGCCACCACACAAACAAAACCGTTTACAGCATCACCACCACCCAAACAGACTGACAGCGCAGAGATTTTGTCTCATATTTCAAGTGACCTAATCACAAGCCATTAGAAATTTAAAAAAAATCCCGATGTAATAGTCATAAAAATTGCATCCTTGCTAAAAAAAATGGGCAACTAATCATACTAATGACCATTTGTAATGTAACCGTTGTCTATCGTTTGCCAAATGATGTCATATTTTTAAAGATTCTCTTGACCTGCACCTGTGTCAATTGATTTTGGTACGAAGTCAGAAAGGTTCATCTTTACAACTAAATAATTTTGTGTGTGTCATACGTAAATATTGAATATATCATAATTAACACACAATTTATTTTGGAGCTTAGCAGTAATGACAGAAAAAAGGTTTGTTTTTATTTTATTTAAGAAACAAAAAAAAAGAATTTTTAACTTCGCTAAAGTCGGAAAATTATCAGAGCAATTAGCCGTACACATAAACAAAAGTAAATTGGTTTAACACATTTATTTTGCATTATATTTCGCAACTCTATTTAAGCTTGACCTCAAAATTAAACCAATTTTATAAAGTGATTTAAGTGGGGTAAAGACAATAAGTAATTGTGCCTCTATATTGTGACATTACGCATTGTGCACAACTAATTAACTTTTTTAGTCTAAAAAAATCATATCAAAAACAGTTTGCTCCACATTCCAATAAAACATTAAAACATTTTTGCTCCACAGCAAGATGAATTTTGACATAAAAGTGTTATTATTTTTGGAATGGTCACACCATTTTCCTCAAAAATCGTCCAATGATTAACAACCAGTTTAGGGTTCGCGGGTACAAATGGGTGACAAAAAACGTGTTTATATTTATTATCAGTTAGGAACAATTGATCGCCATGATAAATCTAATTGTTGTATTTTGTTCAGTTACATTTTTTATGCGTAGTCAAGAAGTAGGCAGTACAATGATAGATAATACTACATCTATAAACAATACTACATCTATAAACAATACACCTGTAAATAATACTACATCTTTAAACAATGCTACATCTTTAAACAATACTACATCTTTAAACAATACTACACCTGTACACAATACTACATCTATAAACATTTCTACATCGATAAACAATACTACGTCGATAAACAATACTACATCGATAAACAATACTACGTCGATAAACAATACTACGTCGATAAACAATACTACGTCGATAAACAATACTACATCGATAAACAATACTACGTCGATAAACAATACTACATCGATAAGCAATACTACATCGATAAACAATACCACATCGATAAACAATACTACATCTATAAACAATACTACGTCGATAAACAATAGTACATCGATAAGCAATACTACATCGATAAGCAATACTAAATCGATAAACAATACTAGATCTATAAACGATACTAAATCGATAAACATTACTACATCGATAAACAATACTGGAAATCATACATTGAAGGAAGAAAAAAACGTTACCTATTATTTGATTGTTGGAAGGCATACCACAGAAGATGTCATTTGTAGCCAATTAAATAATATTAAATGTACAACAACACCAAAAACTACTACCATCTCTGATTCCGCAGATAAATCTAAAGGTGAGCATAGAAGCAATTAAAACATTAGCAAGTATGTATTGAAAAACGACGAATGCCGAGAATTTAACCTGTAAAAATCATAAATGTTGAATTGAATTGCATCTAGACATATTACATTTCCAGGAATTTTTTGAGCTTATTTTTAAGGTCGGCACATACATGAGCAAAATCTGGGGCTAGTATTGTTGATTGGACGCTTGTAATTTTGTTTTAAATTGTGTCGACCCAGAAAACGTCCGGAAAATTTCTAAGAAAAATGAAGAATGAGGCTATCATGTAACCTCACTTAATTTTTATACTTGTTTTTATCAGACATTTGTCATAATGCAAAAGGAGTACTGGCCTGCTTCAAGAAAAATTGCAAATGGACCAGAGGAAAATGTGAAGATAAAAATTATTTGCCGATAGTACCACCAGAACATTACGGTGACATTGTGAATTTCTATAAATCAGTGATGTGGCATCGTCGTACTCCTTCACGTGGTGATGTAATATTCTGGTTGACTTTTTTGACTGGATCTTGTGCTGTGGGTATGGCTATCGTATATCAATCAACTTTATATCATACATACCTGGTTTTCTTAAAAACTAAAAATCTATTTATTTTAATTTTTTTCTTGGTAGTATTTTTTCTAGCCCTCAGTTTTTTCATGTGTCCTTTGATGTCGTGCTTCAAAAGACTTTTTTGTCGTTTAAAAGTAATTTTTGTCTTTTGATAATAATACTAATTACCCATTAGTCAATTTTCAACAAGTTTTCATGGGATGTATTTTTTTTCGTTTTAAAAGGGAAAAGCTAGCAAAAAAGGTGGCGTCACAATGATTTTACCCCAAGGCAAGAAGTTTCCAATGGACGACTACATTGTACGCCGACGAGTTCCCAGGAAAGGAGAAGACCTAATGAAGCATTTCATTCAAACTACTCGTTCCATTCCCCTAAAGAATCCCGTTGCCACCAAAAAGGAGGATCTAGAAAGCCCAATTAGCTGGCAATACGATTCAACTAAAGACAAAGAAGAAAATGACAAGTTGTTTATGGAGTCCATAAGTGAATTCTCAAGAGTCGCCAAGGAAAGTGCTGATAACTATAACAATGGGAACAACAAGTATACCAGTGACTCCACTAAAATCTTAAACATTCCACCAGAACCCCAAAATAGTGGAAAAGTTGACAATTTCGTTCAAGTAATTTGTGAAAAAGAACACGGTGAAACTTATTCCTCAACTTCAACTCGTTCCTCATTTGATGATGAAGATACTGCACCAAACTGTAATACAGATAAATTCAATGCTCTAAATGACTCTTTACATAATTTTGATGATGTTGACAAAAGCAAAGATGTTCTTCTTTTGAATTTGCAATCAAACTTGAAAAATCCAAATTCTTCGCAGCATCCTGGGGATAAGTGCCTTGATTACATTATTGATAGGATGTCAATGGAGGAGTCTACTGTGTAAATATAAAAACAAAATAGATTAATTTGTACAAACTTTCACATAATTCAAAATATTTTACTTAAACTATTATACATATTTAGATAATAACTATAACAAGTAGCGAAAAAAAATGACGTACAGAATTTTACTGAAAATAAAATGATTTGCTAAAAGTTACTTGCAAGTTATTTTTACTTTACTTTTTTTTATCCATTATGCTTCACAGTTTAAAAAATAGTCATGATGTACATGCGCGCATAACCTTTTTCTCTAGAGGACATAGACCTCCTTTCTTACAAATTATCATAGAAAATTAAAATATTTTTGATAACATGCCCTAAATAATTGGACATCCCGTTCATTATTCTACCTTCAGTATAAAATACGTAGGTAGTTTAGAAGATATCACGTGGAAACCTGGAGGCTCTCTCTATTTTACATAGGCACTAAACTAAGAACTGGTTAAAAACATGAGTATCCCAAAAGATGAGAGATGACGATGGAAATTATTATTAGAATATCAGCTATTTATTGTGATGCTGTTGTGTGTATAAACCACGCTAAAGGATTTTTATTGTGCTACTAGAGTCGTTCGTGTAAAATACATACATATTTTACAGTTATCTTAATCATCATCATCAGCAGCACATGTTCTGCATATTCAATACCTACCTACAATTTTTCACCAAACACAGTTATTTTTGAAGGAGAAATAAGTAAACCCGAAGAAAATTCCTCCACTTGACTATTTACATAGATTACTATAAAGATTTAACTACAGAGTACTCAATGAAGTTAACGGGTAACCAAGGTGACACAATGGCAGCAGCAATTCAAGATGAAACGGGAGTAGTGGGAGGCAACGGACGGAAGACGGAAGGTACCACTACCGATGAAATTGACAGTGACGGCACCGGCGGGGACGACAGTAGTCAAAGTGATAGTGACAGTGACGGTGGCCATACGAATACTCATGTCAATGTGGTGGATGTTGAGCCAATGACAAGTTGTGTTGAAACAACGGGAAATACGATAGAAGGTCGAAAGGGATCTTCGTCGACAAGCTCTGGATTTATTACTGGAGGGACCACAACAGCAACTGGATCATCAATTGGTGGAGGATCGAACTCAATAAAAGCAGTGGTGGTTGGAAAGGCAGTTTGTCATAGTCAAAATTCGAATAGAAGAGAAATTGGCGGGAATTTTCCAAATAATTGTTTGACTGGAGAGAATACGCGAGGGGGAGGAGGAGGAGAGTGTCAAAGAAGCAAAAGTTTACCGTCAAGAAAAAAACAGTTGGCGGGAAGGGGGAATTTCGGCGATAGTGGAGAGGTACGTAAAATTGCAATTTTTTGGCGGTAATATTTTTTCTATTCGAAATACATGAAAGACTGAAAAGTTACTGATTTCTCAGTCAATTTGTCACCTTAATTCTTAAACTTTATTACAAAAAAAAAACGAATGAAATAGGTTATTTCTGATTTTGAGATTACCACAATCCGTGAATTCACCGCTGAGCAATCCAATACAGTTGGAGGAGTACTTCGCTTTTGTAAACGACGTGTATTGTTTCCATATCTGAAGCTGTTGGGTCTAATGGGCTTAAAGCCATTGTACTCGGATGGAAATGACACTTGTCTGGTGTCCCTGGTTCTCAGTAAAGTTTATCTAGTATTAGTTGCATTGGTGCTGGTAATGGGATATGGACTACAGTTTATGACCTGTTTTAGGTATGATTATAATATTCATTAAAATTATACCATATATACGTAGTTATGTTATAAAATGAATTGCTATGTTAAGAATTAATTTGTAAAAATATATTTGGTTGTTAATTATATAGACGGGACCACGGCTTTGCCTACAAACCTGACTTCCTTTCTCCTCCCACAAGCTTAACTGAAAGGTCATCCTCATTATCCTTCCATTTTCCAAAAATAACTAACTTGACATTGCACCCGGAATTTCTAAGGAGTAGTCTCGAAGAGGAGGACCCTTCCAACAAATGGCTTGTATTAGAAAATACAATTTGTACCGGAAACGTTATCTACGTGTACGGCATCCCATCCATTCTTCACTTTATCTCATTTCTCTACATGGTCTACTTGTACTGGGCAAATGACGATGAACATCTTCAAAATTTAATGGAAAGGGTATTTATCCAAGCTTCCCATGCCAACATCAATGTCTTTTCTCAAAGAAGATTAATTCGTCGGTTGCAGGCCCTTGTTTGCATTGGCTGCATTTGGATAATTATTATTACAAGTTTGCAAATTCTTCAAGTCTATTTTCACAAAGTTTACCTCAACTTTTGGATTGAAGTGGATACTAATGCGACGAATGCTATCTCGGCGCTACTGCTCTTTGCAACTTTGTGGCAGGATGCGATTCAGGTTACCATTGCAATTAGCTTTGCTATTCAATGCCATCTTATTTGCACTTACACAGTGTTGATACGGTCGAGATTGATGCAGCATTCTATATCTTTAGCGGATTGCATGAAGGTATTTACGTATACTTTTGTGATGTGTTCTTTTGATCTGACCGATTGCTTGATTTCGGTATTTATGAAAATTAATCATAATTTGTATCTCATTTTTTCACAGGAGCTCGGAGAACTAGGTCAGTTACTTTCCTACTTAAATGAAGATCTTGCAACGGGACTGGCACCATTGATAATTATTGACGGAATTTATGCATCTGGAGCCATCACTCATCTAATCCAGCATGGAAAACATATTCCTGTGTCATCCCTAATTATGCTGGTTGTTGCTGTGGTCCTTTGGGTATTCATCATTGTTTTCCCTTTGTCTCAAGTAAGTTTATTAAACCTGTCATGCGTAGTTTTTTGTTAACAATTGTGTAGCTTTCTGGAAATTAATTGTGTTTTTATTTGTGTTTTTGAAGGCTGCTCGGGTGTCAACATGCTGCCAAAATCTGAAGGACATGGGACACATGATCAGAATTCGTCCATTTGGCTATCAATTTGTAGCCCAATTTGACCTTGATTCCTTTCTCTTATTTGTATCCAATTTGAATTTAAAAGCTAGAATACTTAAAGTGCCTATTACCTCACCGATTTTATCAGCGTTTGCAATTGGTTTGTCAGTGTCAGTGCTTTTGTGGGGATATTTTCAATAAAACTTGAATATAAATCTCTCATCAGAGTAAAATTACTCGATTTGCTGATAATATGAAGAAAAAATAGAACATTTAGATTAGTCTGAGTACGAAGGCAGTTACGTTGAGTTTGAATGCCAATTATAACATGTTATATCAGTAAAAGTACAACACGAACATTATATTCTAGTCTTATTTGAAAACAGGTTTAAAATAATTTTAGATTTAGAAGTATGTAGTTACATAATTGTACAGTATAACGATAGGTGAAATTAAATGACAAATCTTGGAAAAGATTGGTTGAACTACAATGTACAAAAAATTATTCATTATCTTCCCAATTTCTTTCAATTTCATTCAGCTTAAAAATGCATCATCCAGAATCACTAAATATGTGACATGGTTTTCAAAAAACAAATATAAAAACATCATATCATACCTACCTAATCTAAATAATTTTTATTCCTTTGGATTCGAACAACACATATTAATCGGCATCACTCCAGGCCGTCTGCATTATCGAATCATCATATTATCATGCTCCTTTGAAACTACTCGCTAAAGATGAATTGATTATGAAAGATACAGGTACATAGTTTTTATAAAATACTGATTGCTTTGTGTGATTAAAATATCTATAAATGTCATTTCACATGAATTTAACTTTGCAGCATCTAAGCTTGCTATTTAGGTACAAAATAGCACCTGTTGCAAGCAAATTGTAGGAGGAAAGCAAGATGGATTCTGGTGTGATACAAAATATTTTTAAGAATGGGGTAAAATGATACACTTTTTTGTAGGAACTGTTGGAATTTTGCAAAGTAGGCTACTTACATACATACATCACTTTGTTGTAATTTGTGTACTGTACTGCAGTGTGAGAAAAATAGCCCAAAAAGAAATATGTGAACTCATGTCCAGTGGTCATTCTTCCGGGCAACACATCCCACCAAAAAAAAGAAACAAATCTACTAGACACTAGAAAGTGACATCAGCCAAAAAGAATCAGTCATCATTGTCATCGAAGAATAGTGGACGACCAGCGACGGTGAAAAAGAAACGGTTATCCAAGAAAACTCCTTTGTCCATCTAAAAGAGTAAGGCGCCTGTATCAATTTCTGCTAGTCGCAACGTTACTTATTGAATATGCCTTAAACTATTTTACTCGCAGTCAGATTAAATAAAATTATAAGCATCTCATACATTTTTGCGTTTTTCATAATTGTAATTACTTAATGATTAAATAATATGCAAACCAATCTGACCATGATATATTGATAATGTATCACATCACCATACAAAAATATATCTGAAGCATTTAATTGGGTTGACATTAGCATATCTCTTTTTCATCAAGTTTTATACAACGGCAGCTTAGCGGCTTCGGCTCAAGACTTTTGCCACCAAAGATGATAAAATCTATCGAAAATTCAAAACAAGCATATTAAAGTTCGAACTCATGATCAAGTATTCCAAGCCACTATAATATGTACTATGTATTAGTCGCCGCACCGAATCTGAGACTGATTAGCGTCTTCGGTCATACCTTTTCTGTTGCCTGTCTGCCTGCTTGCAGTCGAGTACTAATTTAAGGGGCTGTCTTTGTTGTTCATAAAAATCTAGAATTAAAAAAAAATTAAACGTTCACGGTTCATGTCCATCCTAAACAAAATTTATAATGGTCTAAAAACTTAAACCGGTTCTCAAAGTATCACTACTTTTTTAAACCGTATGGTATGGAGGACCCCATAGATTTGCCTTTGTCGAATTCCAATAATTTTAAATTAGCTCTTTAGAACAGCGGGAGTGGTTGGTGGGACGATGAGATAACCAAGATGTACAAAGTACAAGCTTAAAAGTTTTATGTTGAATTCAGTGGACATTGTTTTAGCAGCTATTTTGCCATTGTTCTGCTGGAAAAGTACCGGAGATCAAACCTTGTCATTTTCCGTGATCAGGAAATTTTAAATTATTTAAATTTCTCTTGGTTTTAAAATGGGATCTGGTAAAAGGAATTCTGGAGGAGATAAAGAGGTGGAAAAGGAGG
Organism: Entomobrya cf. arborea Gr-Col-00668; assembly: GCA_034699025.1. Classification (NCBI taxonomy): domain Eukaryota; kingdom Metazoa; phylum Arthropoda; class Collembola; order Entomobryomorpha; family Entomobryidae; genus Entomobrya; species Entomobrya cf. arborea Gr-Col-00668. The sequence goes on along the minus strand of JAQIWN010000030.1, from coordinate 61,495 downwards.
CTACTGAGGTATCACCAAGCAAAAGAGCCAAGGTATTTAATAGTTAACAAAATTGTTATTTTTAAACTGTGAATATAAGCAAGCATAAAGTATTAGGGTAATGGGTAATTTTGTGTGTATAGTTAAATTAATTTTCTGAAGTTTTAATTGTGTATTTTAGAGGAGTCCAAGGGCTAGTACCTCAAGACCCCTATCTATTGGATCAGGTATCAGTGGTGGTGGTGGTGGTGATGCTACTGCTGCAGACATCCCTCCAAGTGCTACTGAAGAAGGAGATAGAAATGAAATCAGTCAAGTTGTCATTCATTGCAGTAACCTTCAAATTCCCATGCCTCCGTTAAAAAAGAGTAAGAAAGAGTGCTCTTACATGATTTGAAATACAGTAGTAATGACTAATTAAGTATAAGTACTAATTGCTACTTGACTTTAACTATTTTACATTTCGTTTAGTTGTAAATGTACGTATATTGAAACGTCCGGGTCCTATGTCAGGAAAGGATTTGAGAGAAACCAAAGAAAATTCAAACATTGATACTGTTGAACTGGATAAAGAGGATTGTGACGCCAGTTTTCCACCGCTACCTCCACCTTTAAAGGTAGTACCTGCAGACGGTTTACCGGCTAGTTCAACAACAGCAGCAGTTCAAGGTGATGAGGAACCCAGCACCAGCACTAGCACTTCAACAAGCAAAGAAGTGGCAGTAAAGGTCGAAAAGGGGGAAGAAAAGGATAAGAAACCAGTTAAAGGATTGGACCTGCTAACCATAAACAGATGGTTAGGAAAACAAAATGAAGAATTTATTCGCTTGAAAGAGGAACTGGAACATGAAACATGTTTGAGGAAACGGACGGAATTGGAATTGTAAGTATCAAGTGAATGCATTTTCTTAAGTGATGGAAAATGGAAATAATTGAAAAACATATTTTTTAAAGTTTTGCTTAGTTATTTTTTTTGTATTTTATTGATTTTTCTTGTAGCATGGTAGTGAAAGCAGACAATAAAGAATACGAGACACAAAACAAAGAAATGGAGGAACGACTCAAGGAAACGGAGGGAAGATTAAAAGAGACGGAAGAAAAGTTGCAAGAAAGTCAGAGACAGAGTGAAAATTTAAAGGAGAGATTTGAAAAAATTAAAACATTATGCATCGATTAAATGGGGGTTACAGTGTTTTATTAGTAGCTTCGCTGCACGTAGAAATCAAAATAATTTGGTGTAACTTTCAGTAGAGTAGATTACTGAGTATTAGACTGAATCGAAGCATTCGATTTTATACTAATTTTGTTAGTGTTTTTAACTGATACATCTAACTTTCAACTTGTGCCATTGTGAATTTTTCTTGAATCTGAACTTGTGCTGAAAAAGTAGTGGCATTATATCATCAGTGATTGCGATTATGTTTATAAAACAAAGGGTTTCGACTGTTTTGTTAAATGTGCTGATAAAGCAACAAAAATGTTTTGGTTTAGAGATAACATACTGTAGTTATGTTTGTTTTATGAATACCTAAAGAATACATTTAATAATACCTAAGTAAAACAAAGCTATTAACTTTACACTCAGTTTCCAAATTGTTTATCGCTCTGAAAGAAGAAAAAATCAAGACTTCATATTTTTACACAATCATTCGTTATTCAGCCTATGGCCCAGGACAGATGTACACAGTCATATTCCATAATCTTACAGAAGCTTGTCGCATTCCTTTTTCAATAAAAACCGTTTTTATTGCTCTTTGTTAATTGTAATGTTATACGTCATAGGTATTGAGCAATCCAAATCAGCCAATTATTTGATGCCAACTAAAATCGACGCATTTTGTCACGTACGCCACTCGTCATCTTAAATCATCATCAAGCTAAATAAATATTGTACACTCTATCCAAGGTATTCTGCCTTTTTTGTTCATATGTCATACCGGGCACTAGGTCTAAATAACGTGGTGTTTAATGTGTGTTTAACCCATTCGTTAAATACAACACTTTCAGTATTCACAGTTTTTCTTAAAAGAAAAGATCGGTGGTGGGGTTGGTGGGGTGGGGGTGATCCTCAAGTAAACCAAACTCAAAGACGCTGCGTGGCTTGGCTTGGTTGGCTTCCCAATTTTCTGTCCGCCATAACTAGGTACATACTTGCATTAGCCACCGTGTCCCATACCATTCGTTATTCTTAATTCTTACCATCGCCTTCATTGATCATCATCTCACTTTCATTTTACTGCCGACCACGACTACACCAGTATTTTAATTGAAATAAAGAAATTTATCGGTAAGTTTACCAGTAGTGTCTAGCTTATTTAAATTAGGAAGTTAAATACTAATTAATATTGGAATCAGTCCTTCGAAAGTATATAGTAATTAAGAGAAAATCTTGTCTACTATTTCATTAATTGTGCAACATTTTTTCTTCTTTTTGCAGATTGAGTGGAATAAATAAATTATTCGTTGGAGGTGGAAGAGGTGGTGACTGGTGACGTCGTACCAACTACACAGCAAGTGACAGAAAGGAAGGGGTCAAAGCGACAAGTTCTGACTAACTGATATTGGAATTCAGCTTAAAAAAGCTGTTCTTTACAGGTGTGTGGAATGTACACATATGGAAGTTATTTGTAATCGTAACTGCTCATGTTATCTTGTGGCTATGTAACATTTATGAATTCTAATTCAAAAGGTCAGTATTTTAACGCATTATGTATTCGTTGAATGCAGGCAACAAGTGCATTATAAGGGCCACGTTTTCCTTGGTCAACATGGTCACTTCAGTTATCACCAAATCCCCTCATCGGTTTTACCGTCACCGTATGGTTCTCAAGCAGGAGGCTGTGGGGCAACTTGAAACACGTAACGTAACAACACCTCTTTGGGCATATGGTTGCAGAAGATGAGCAAAACTTACACTCAACAGTTACATTTGTGGTCAACAGTTAACAGGTAAATACAAGCTTGATGCTTGCAACATAGTTTAACCCTAATGAGTATCGAAATTATTTAATTTTGAAAAATTCTGTTGATTTTTCTTAAACCAGTTACCAGCCACCACCCACCAACCCACGCACTTGCATCTAGCTGAGATCCATTTCAGTGTTTCAGGTTGATTAATTTTTTCTTGTAGTGGTTAGCTGTAGTATGGCTTTACAAGGTATGTAAAGGATTTTAATTCTCTTTGACAAAAAGAAGAAAAAAATATAATTGCATAGATAGGTTATAGGTTCATCTGGACTTTGAATTTCTTCTGTCTTCTCGTTTTCTGACATCAGGAAAGAATTACATATACCAACCTTTTAGTTGCTGGTAAAAATCATTGACTCATAAAAAAACACAAAAGTTATAAACAGACTTCGGTGGATCAAATGTAGACTTGGTAAAGTTTAATTAGGATTATAATGTTTAGCTGTTGCATATTTTGTGATTCCATATTTGGAACATTTTCATTGAATATTTTCAAAATGGAAGAATTATGCGTAAAAAAGTACACAAAGTTCTGAAAAGTAATAATATTTAGCTATCTTCACTGAGATTAGAAATAAAACTAGTTTTGGTAAATGCTAATTTTACCGAAATGTAGAATAAGGTTTTTATTTGGATGATTAAAATGCTTAGGTGCACTACATCACACTACAGCGTTTAAAATGTATGTAAAGGCTTCAGCATTTTTTGATTGTTTAAAAGAGTAAAACAGGCAAAATGAGTTAGCATGGAAATGACCTGAGTCAGTGTTTAGTCCTTTTACATCCCTTTAAGGTGTAAGATAGCCAGTAATTCTGGATGAAAATTGCAACAAGAATTTGAAAAAGTATACGTTTTAGAGTATTCAGTTTTTAATATGCAACTTTTCAGTGCATTTTTTTAATTAAGGAGAAAGCCATTTTTAAGATGATTGGTGATTCTTGTTAAGAATTGCAATAGGTTTTTTTTAAAATTGTTAACCTGCTAAGTATTGCAATATGTTTTTTTAATTGTTAATTTGTTAAGTATTCCGTTTTTAAATCATAGTTTTACATTGTGCATCCATACTCCATGCACGTGTATGTCAATTTGTTTGAAGTAGAATTAGAAGTTAGAACAGGAAGATAATACTTTTTGAAAAATCAATTCATATATCGTTTTACTTTAAAATGTAAGGTTTAGCCGTAGAATAGCTTTACAATGTGTGTAAAGCTTCAACTATAAAAGAAAAAGAAAGCATAATCTCGCTCAGGTTTGCAATACACGTAAACATAAACCAATTTTTTTAGTATCTAATCACAAGTTGAGAAGCCTTGGGTGTGTTTGTAATCTCAGGATAATGACAACTGCGCTCGCCACACTGAAAATTTTTAGTATGTTGTGGTTATCGGGATTTCGAAATAATCTACTCAAAGTTAATTTGCTGTTAAGGTTATGGTCATTAAATATGAATTATTTTACGTTTTACCTCATGTTTTAAAATGTAAGAATTATAATTTTGATTTTTAAACTGATCTATGGACTTTTTAATAGTTCCTTCAGATGTCAGTAAGGTAGTTAATGTTTTGTAGGTAGAATGAATAAAAAATGACATTCTTAAAAGAAAATTTTCAGAACTATGTGTATAAAAAGTAGATATACGCATTTTACTTTTGATCATTTTACTTTAAATCTGAGGAAATGTTCAGCAAGATAATTTGTCTATATTGTACTATTGGACTATTAGCCAGCGGAAAAGAAGGTTTCTAAAAATTCAGTTTATCTTGAAGTAAATTCAGATGTATGGAATTTCTTCTCTAGAAAATATTTTTTGTGTTACTTTCCAATCCCAGTAGTTAACGAAATGAAAAATTATAGTTATTTAGCTAGTCTGAATCTCGGGAGACATATTGTAGTCAGTATAAAAACGAAGAAATATTTTAGTTTCCTTCACATCCAGTTCAACAAAATGTGTTGTTAACGACTAAAAAACAGTATTATAATCATTATGAAAAAAATATAAAGTCTGTGGGCTTATAATTTTTCATGCTTGTTATGAATTTAGAGAAACATTAAAGCTGGCAGTTGTTAAGCATGTGGAAGCTAATCCGTTATTTATTGTATTTTACATGTTTTGAAAGTTTTAATATCTTCAATCCGAAGAGAAACAAACGCGATGAAGTACGAATTAGGTGAATGTACTTGTCTTCAGGTCAGGTCAGGTCAGAAGTATGCCATTTGTTGGTAAATATTTGTATGATCAAAAATGCAATATAAAGTTTTATTTAGACTATTAAAATGTTTAGGTGGACTACATTATAGTACGACAAAGCTTTTCTACATAATGTACATGTAAAGGCTTCACTATTTTATATTTCTGATTACTTCAAAGATATGATCATGAAATCATGCAAAAAAAAAACATAGAATTTAGAATGACGATGAAACTTGACCTTTTTCTAGACCTATCACCTGCCTTCAAAGGTAGTTAGCAATTCTTGGTAGGGATCGCAACTAAAATTTGAAGACAAAAATATATTTCAGAGCATTCAATTTAAAAAAAAGCAACTTTGCATTATTGATAAACCATCAATAATGAATATCAGTGTGTTATAGTTATAATTAGAGCCAAGGAAAATGATATTTTTTAAAGAGATTAATTTGCAGATACATAAAATGTAATTATGTAAATGCAAAAGTAGTTTGTTAATTATGTATGGTTTTACTGTAAAGTTGAGGAAGGGTTATGTGATAGGATTATTTTTACGTGTCTGAATAAAAGTGTTAGTCAACAACAAGTAGGGTTTCTGAAAACTCAGTTTAATTAGAGATCTATTCAAATGTATGTATAGGATTTCTAGCAATTTTTTTGATGTGATAATTTTCAATTTTCAATTTTTAAAGCGAAAAATAAAATTACAATTGATAAGCTGGTTTGAATCTATTCAGATTTCTGAATCTTGTGACACGTATTTTAGTAGGTTAATAATGGATGAACAAGGTAGTTTCGTTGCGTTCCAACAAAATAAAAATAAAATAAAATAAATTGTAAGATAAATTGTAGAGTCGGTGGACATGTTTCATGTTCCTTATGACCTTAAACACTTGCTGAAATTGAGAACGGAATTGTTTAGCATATGGTAGGCTATCAATTATCAAGCTTAATACATGTTTTGAAAGTTTAAAATCTTCATTTTGAAGAAATAAAAAGTAGTGTAGTACAAAATCATGCCATACTACTTGCGAATATTTAATTACTGAATTAAATGCTGTTTACACTAGTTCATTATGAAACATAAACATTATAATGCATAATGTACCCCAGTAAAAAATCAGTTTAAAATAGTTTTCTTGAGTTTTAAAATAATCTACACAAATATAATTTTGCTGTTGCTGTTATGGTATGGTTTCATTTAGAATGAAATTATTTCATTTAACAAAATATGTCAAAATGGAAAATGGAAAATTTGTTTTTAAAATTAATCTGTGATCTTCGCATCATGTCCCTTCAGAAAAGGCAGTTAAAGTAAGGCTAATGAAAAAAACATTTATAAAAGGAAAGAATCATAGTAACTATGGTTGTTTAACAGGTATTTATATAACGCATAGTAACTAATAATAAATTACTTTATTCCAAGTTGAGATAGGGTTTGCTAAAATTGTCTTGGAAATTGAAGACTTGAAGTTGGATCAACCAGGTATAGTAGCATGTAAAGAACGAAATAATTATGCTACTTCTAATTTCTCATTCTCATCCAACTAAATATGGTGGTAACGTTAACTATTTATAGTCGATAGTGTATCTATTATAAAAAGTTATAAATCTAGGGTGGTTTCATGTTTCTTATGAGTTTCGTTGTAAGTTGAATAAGTTGGAAATGTTTAGCAAGCAGAAGGTAGTCCGTTTTTCAGCACATTTCTTCAACGTAAGTTGAAAGTTTTAATCAGAAGAAATAAGTGGGCTGTAGTACAAAATAGATGAAAGTGCTCAAGAATATTTAAATAAAGATGTTTAATGCCGTTCAAGTTAGTTCATTATCAATTATAGAACATTAAATGTGTAATGTATCTCGTTTTACTAGTGTTTAAGTTTCTAATTTTACTATTGTAATCAACTAAAATGTTTTTAATTGCAGTTGTTAATAAGTACACAAAAGACATTACTGTTTTGTTAATTTAAGCAACTATGTTTTTAGATTAGGGGAAAAATGCTGTTTTTAGTTTAAAACTATTAGTTGTACTTTGAATAAATTCAGAGAAAATTGTAACTGTTATTTTCATTCGCCTAAATATTTTTCATGCTCTTTTACTTTTCGGCCTTTCTATTAATAAATTCAAGTGGTGCCTGCCTATCCAAATGAAGCTATTTTTTATTTCATGCTTTTCGTTGTAACTGTATTTTTTTTCTCATATAAATATAATGCTTTGATGATAATCAGATTCACTAATCAGAACAAAAATATTATACCCATGCCTGCAAATCAGTAAGCAACACTTAAAATAAATCATACAGGGCTTTGTCATATTTTTCTGTTTTTATTTCATTTTTTCATCTTTTAAACCAATTTACATCTATAAATGTCACATAACCTAAACACTTAGCTAATATTATATAGCTCAATACATACTAACTACATTACAACCACCAAAATACAAGAACAATTAGATAATCAGATATCAAATTAGCTCTCCAAAACCCTCAAATCATATAATCAGTATTTTAAATGCCAAAACGACACCAACAGCACACATTAACCACCTTTTTGTTAGTGGACTGAAAACAACTACATCTTTCTACCAACAACTCATGTTATACAAAGTATAAAATATTATACACTTTTTAATCCTATACATTTTAATGTGCAATAACTTTTAAAGACTTCAGATACACAAACTAGTTACATTACATATTTCAAAATTCCACCACTCTGCAATCAGTACACTACAAAAACTAATACATAATTTTTTGACATACCCATTTCTCATTTAAGGATTTTCTTCAACTTCAACATTTCCACCCTTCGCCTTTTTCCCGTAATTTTTCTTACCATGGAACTCCTCCAAGTGACGGTTACGACTAGATCCATGCCAAAATCTTTTGCCACACTCTGCACAGATTTTTTTCCCCTTTTTCGAATCTATACCCGCATGCACCGTGCTCAAGTGCTCATCCATTTTCCTTAGACCGTGAACAAGCTGCTTACAGCCCTCCACCTCACAACTCCACTTAGCATCCCAGACACCCGGGTGAATCTTTTTTTGGTGGCGGTCTAAATCAATTGTAGTCAAAAAGCAAAGTTCGCACAGCGAACACTTGTTCCTCGCTTTCTTATTGGTATGCAGCTTCAGATCCTTCTTCTTCTGAAACCTCTTACCGCAGTCTTTGCAGACATACAGACCTCCTTCAATATTGTCATCCGCTGCAGCCGCAAGGAAAGCCTCCTCAAGTCCAAGTTTTCCTGGACACCCAAGTTCACGCTTGCTTCCTCGATCTTTAAATTAAAAAAAAAAATGTATACCATAATTAGTAACTCTTTAATTTGAACTCTGCAAATTGACTGTAACACCCACAAAAAATTGTTTCACTCTTTTTTAACATTAACGTTATCCATATTTAACTTACATTTTGATGTTACCCATCGTGACTCCTTAGAAAAGCTTGCCGATTTGTATACCCAAGTTTCATTTTCATTTTCCTTCTTCAGCTCCCGCTTCCCCGAATTCCGGGGCCTACCCCGGCCTCTCTTAGCCTGCGGCACAGTCTCCTCCGGAACACTGGCTGTGTCCGTGTCCTTAGGAGGGCAGCTACAACCCCCCTGCAATTTACACCCTGAACACTTTGATGGCTTATCCATTTTCCTCAATAAATCGAATTAAAAACTAACTTTTTAATTCTCTACAAGTTAATTGCAATTTGACTAAATTTTACTAAAATGTTTTTTGAACAAAGACTTGTTTTGCAGATCTACCACAGGAATAAAAGGCGAAATCCCAATTTTCTACCCTACTTGACTTGAAAAGTGAGGAGTGTAGTAGGCGTATTGTAAATACGCGGCTTTTTAGTCTTTCTGCTTGTTCTACTGAGTCAGCTGTAACGAAACAGCATCAGCCCAGATGCTACTATCGTCGTTCTCGTTCTACCATATCTGTCATGATTATCCTGTTCAACAGCCGTGTTTACTGGCATTAGTCATTTTTTTAACCTCTAATCATTAATCATTCCTTAACTTAACTGTAGTAATTTACCTGTTCTAATCATTCCTTACCTTAAAATTTAACCATTAAATTTATTTTGCAGTTTTTGGTACAGTCATTTTATAGTTTAATAATTGAAAGAGTAGGCTTGTCTGTGGTACATTTTATTTAGTGGATAGTTTTTTTAGTGAGGATTTTAAAATAGTTCTTCCCATTTAATAGTTTACAATAGTTATGTCGAAAGAAAAGGCTGAGAATGTCATTCCAAATTGGTACTGTCCGTACAAAATCCCAACGGAATTTGTTGGCTCAGTTCCTCCACTTGTGTACCTGGCTGGGTTGGATACGGAGAAGAATCAGGTGCATCGAGGAATCTGGGAGATGATTAAAATGAAGCCGTCTACTAAAGATTTTCAACCTACTTATGTGGATGTACCTATAGATCATAAGTTTCCAGTAAAAAAGCAAAAGGTAAACATAAAAAATCATAAGTAAGCAGTTAAAAATACACGAGTACTCTAATAATTTTACTAGGTTTACTAAACGGTTGTAACTTGTTTTTAACAGAATGATCAAATAGAAAATTATATACCTCGGGGCATCCTCAAGTCAAACTGGTTGAATAAGCATCTCCAATTGGTGCCGTCGGTGGTGGTAACATTTTTCGATATCAACTGGACTGATCCATATTGGAACGATAAGAAGAATGAATGTGCAAGACGTGTTCGGGAATTGAAGTGAGTGCACAGTTATTTACCAAAAAATGAAGTTGCAGATCAGTTTGTTAAATAAACATTTAAAATGTTTGTTCTTCTTCTGTAGATCTGACCTTGCCGTTCACGGTTCTCAAATTCTTGTAATGCTCATTAAAACGATGGACGCCGGCGAAGATAACTTTTCAACTGACCGTGCGTCTGCTTTATGTGCCGCTGCTGATATTCCTCCAAAAGCGTTATACATTTTGTCACACACCCACAGTGAAAGAATTCAAGCTTGTGTTCAGCGCCTAGAAATTGGTATGAAGGAAGCGTCCAAAGTCTACTATTCTGGAAGAATACGTCGCGTTAAAAATTGGAAAGACAGAACTCAGGATTTAGCACTGCTGGCCAGATACAATTTCAAGACTGCCTTTTTTCAAGAAATTCGGAGGGATTACGTGTCAGCATTAAGTCATTATCATGCCGCCCATGAAATGCTGCGCTCGTTAAAAGTCACTGAAAGCAATGTACAACAAATTAGATGCGTTTCTTCCTGGATTAACTATCGAATTTGTAGATTGAATCTCTTAAAGTTGGACTACAAAGAGTCACTTAGTTATTTTGAAAAGCACATAAGATCATTTAAAAATATTGAGGGTAACAGGGAATTAGCCTTTGAACAGTTAGCTTGGCTACAAACACAGTACAGTTTATTTGGGGAATTGTTACGTCATTTTTATCGACCAACTTTAACGTCATTGGACCCAGTCACTTATTTTTTGATGGCAGTGGATTATTCAGAGAAGAGGGGACAACATTGTAAAGCTCATTTGGTACAAGGGGTAGAATGGCCAGAGGAAATGGATGAATATAGAAAAGATTGTGATGTTGATTATATTGGGCAACGACCATGGCGAAAGGATGCATTTGGACCGGATACGGTTTTTGTTCCTGAGGATTCCTCTGCAATTCAAGCTCTTCAAAGTTTAGAACTAAAGTATAAACATTCAGACGACAGGATAACACATTTGGGGATCGCTTCGGACTTTTGCAGGGACCAGCAAAGACTCAGGACAAGATGTCAATTAAGTATGTAATATTCAGTATAATAATTAATGACGTTTGGCTGCTGGCAGTTACTTTCACAAGTTTACTTAAATATTTTTATATTAATTTATTTCAGTGATGATGATGGGTATCGAGTTTTTCGGGGAAGAGGAATATCATCGCGCCGTCATGCTAATGACCCATGTACTCCGAGAATTTGGCCGAGATAAAGGAACAATTCTACTGTATTTAGTGGCGGAATGTGGTCTCCGAGCTGCTTGTTGTGATGGTGATATATCTTCCTACTTGAGCTTTTTAGTGTTCCTTTTAAAAAGAGATTTTGATAACCTTGTCACCAGCAAAAGAAGGGAATTACTGTGGTGTAAACTGCTCACAGTGCTGGATAAAAGAATACCAATGGCGGAACAGGGTTGCACACCAAATGAGGAAAAATGGAAGGCCGCTTTAGCTTCCCCGTACATATCATATGTGGGCGTTCACAGGAAAAGCATTTTGGAAGCTACTTTCTATTTTTCCAGCGAAATTGTTAGGGCTGCAACGCCAGCAGAAGTTCGTGTGGTGCTAGTGTAAGTTCCAAAAATATATTAAACCAAAAATTGTATTTTTTATTAAAATCTTCTAAAACTTTATAATTGTTTTTCTATTTGATTTTTTCTTCTTCCAGGAACAAAGTTGATTTTCCAATTTCTATCTCAAAATTTGGAGTGGGAATAAGCATAACTGACTACAATTGTGAGAGTCTTACAAATATCGTGTTAAAACCCGAAGAAACTCAAGAGCTTAGCTTAAACTTCACCCCGCATTTGAAAGATGTTGGAAAAGTGATTCAAATTCATTTGGGATACGTGGATATCGGTAAACCTCCAGACGCCTCAATAATTTTACACTACTCAGCTGTGATGGGAATCAGTCCTTATCTATGGAATGACGGGAAAAAGGAAAAGGTGAAACAGATAATTGCAAAAATTGAGCCAATGGTCCCTCTGCTCCGACCAAAGATATCACGGGATGACCCCATGCTAGTTAATGAGTGGCATAAGGTGCTAATATCCTGGACCAATACGGATACCCATCACTATACCAAAGTTCATGTGACCATTCTTGTCAATACGGTGGATCCTTCTGATATCATTTTAACGACGGATCCTAACAAACCTGATGTAAAATTTGGTACGGTAACGTATTCCACCGAAGTGGAAAACCTGGAACCAAATGGATCCGTTGATACACTGGTTTACATAAAGTGCATGAAACCAAGAGGATCCGAGATACAAATTTTAACCAAAGTAAAATATGTGGATAAACATCGTCAAGTGGTGACCAACGAGTTAGTGGAGCCAGTTGAACTGATCAAACCTTTTGAAGTTACCCAAAAAATTAGAGATCTGGAAACATGTGAGAAGAAGAATGTTCTTCCGAATGAAGAGTTTCTCATGTATTTTACCGTAAAAAATGCTTCCAAAAGTCCTTTATACATTTCAAGTGCAAAGCTCAACAAATTGGTATGTTAATTTAAGAAGTTAATTGATTGTTCAGTGCATTCAAATTCTAGAAAAACTATGTAACTGCTAATTGTTTTTATATTTGCAGTTACCAGTCGTTGAAACGACAGCAGTTCCACCTTTGGAACTAAACGATATCACGCTTCTTGAGGGAGAAATTGTACAACTGGTTAATGGACTTTCCTTAACAGAATCAACTGATTTATCACTGGGAAATTTAGAAATAGTGTGGCGCAGGTAAGATTTTAGTTTTAAAATGCTAAAAAAATGGCTTTTGTCAAAATATTGAGGCCATTGCTGATATTTTTATGCATTTTTTTTGAAGAGATGACAATGCAATTCCGGCGTGCACTACAGAAATTGCGGTGAGTCCAGTGGCTATATCTCCCACAGCAGCAATTTACGTTGAAGGGATTTTCAACTGTAAGGGGCGTGGAGAGTTGAAAGAACCGATGCCAGTTAAATTTTGTATTCATAACCGTTCCAAAAAAGTTTATGATCTCTGGGTATCATTGGACTCGACAGAGTGTTTTATGAATGCCGGGCCTAGAAAGGTAACATCTTTAATTGAATTGTAGCGTTATAAGTGCTCATTCAATGGAATGCGCAATTAAAAAAATTTTCGGTTATTTTTTATCTACTTTACAGACTAATATTAAAATCACTGCCTCTGAATCAGTGGACATGCAATACATTCTCTTCCCACTGAAAACTGGGCTTCTAAAAACTCCCAGACTGGTGATTGATACCGTAAGTCCAGGATCAGGACAGGATTCACATGACAAGAGTGACAGTCCATCAGTCGTACATAAAAATGTTGTCAAACATATCTTCGTTGCGGTGAGACTTTTATTCGCATATTTTTTTTTTCTTTCGCAAAGTGACAATTCTATTTTCATTGTAATATTGATGATTTTCTTTTTCATTTTTCAGCGAGCTGATACCGAAACCCCAGTAAACCGAGCATAAGCATCATCGTGATAATACCAAAGAAACAGTCTTTTTTACTACTATATCCATTGTTCCTCTGAATTTGTATTCCTCTGAATAAATTTATAAATGAGGTATCTAATTGTGTCAAAGAGGAGTAATGTTTGGAGCTTTGGCTTACAACTGGCTCATCTTGTTCACTTTCTGTAGGATTAGTAGTTGTTGTCTCCATTTCCGAAATAGTGACATAATATTCATCACCACGATGGTCATTTGTTTTCTCATCCGGCAGAGTTTCTCCTTTATTTGGAACAGAGAAGTCATCAGTGTGATGGGAACTTGTCATTTTCTTAATGGTTTCATTGTACTGCTCTGCTATTCTCTGGTGTGGTGGTGGTGGCGGTGGTGATGGTGATGGAGTAGTGAATTCTTGATGAATTGGCGTAGTCTCTATTTTTTCCAGCTCTACTTGAAGAAGTTTTGGCTGATGACTTTGTACTTCAACGTCATAAAGCTTGGTTTTGTATCCCGCTTTTTCCACCTAATTGAAATATCAGCCAATATATAATGCATTGAATCATGTGAACTGGAAGTTTACGAAAAAAAAATCCTGAGGAATTTCCAATATTAGCATATATTGCATCTTTAGTAGCATATCATGTTACCCTCAGCTTGTAATTTCCAGGTCTCCATGGTCGCCAAAATTCTCCTTGCTTTGTACTAAAAAATGGTATACTCCAAGCCATGTCCTCTCCTTCAATATAGTGATAATCCCGTTGTGATAAGCTGGCTCCTTCAATAGCCTCGTAAGTTTCAGCGTCCAAAACTTGGCCTATGACTCCAGTATTAGCCTCTTGAATGACGTGGAGTAAACCCTATTTAGACAGTATGAGAAAAAGGGAGATGAATTGATTAACTTTTTGTTTGGCACTCACATTGCGACTCTTCCTTTCATCCAAAAAGAGCCTTTGCTCTTTCATGGTCATGATTAATGATATTAGTAAAAGGTTAAACTATCAGTGTTAGTGCCAAACCACCGAAATTCTCTGCATAGTACACAAGGTTAAAACAATGGTAAAACCCTAATACGTAAATTTTATGCACAAAATCAATGGTAAGCAGGAAACATTGAAATTGGATACTCTTTCACCATGTTGTCAATTTACCAAAAAGTCAAAACAACTTACTTCTCGGTTTTCCCACCATAATTCCTCTAGAATTTCAGAACTGTTTTCATTTCGACAGCAGGAAATACCAACCATGATTTCAAAAGAGCCATGAATATAATTGTAATCCAACATTGTCCCTAAAAAAATAGAAAATAAGTCAAACAATCAAAATCTTTTATTTTTTAATAAGAATGCACCCCACAAAATATTTTGTGCTATGTTAACCAGATTTATGATCCCATTCTGCACCATTGATAATCCCATGAGGAAATACTCTCTTTATTCGTGGACAAATCCATCCCATCTCTGGTGTCCCTGTTTTTTCCGCATACAGCAATGATAAGTGTTTGAAAATTTCATCATCTGGTGTAAGATTTTGCTCTCCAATTGCTCCGAATCCCTCGTCTGAAACCACAAAAAAAAACAATTTCATGATTGATAACCTAGCATATTGATTACTTCGTTGTGTTTTGTTTTGTACATGTATATGTACATGTTTTATGCATTTGCACATACCGTCATTGATAATTGCATCAAAAGGGTAGACAACAACCTTAACACCACTTATTAATGAGATGGACATTGTAAACGAATTATTAAGCATCCACTTTCTCATTGCTTTCGTTTCCGCTTGTTCTGGATGAAGGGGCTCGTTGTCACTGAATATATCTGGAAAATTTGCATTCAAGTCTACATTGTTCGCGTTCAGTCTGCAAGTTAATGAAACAAATGTGAAAACCCGTTCCTTACTACAAGTAATAGTGTTTCATATATATGAATATATTAATTCTCATAATAATAATAATCCTTATCATTTATATTTTATAATGAGCAGTCCAAAAGAGAGTTGGAAAGTTTAAGTCTTCTGACAAATGATACATACCTTCCTTCGCCGCCATAACAAGAACCTGGTATAGCTTTCGCGTATCCATCCGGGTTGAAATTTGGTATCACATGAATTTCCACACTCTCCAGAAGTTTTCGTTCCATGGAAGCTTCGTTTTCGAACTGCTCCACTAAATGCTTTATAATGAAGGAGTAGGCAGAAAGAAAGGCCAACCCGAACCAGAAAAAGACAAAGGATTAAATCAACGCTGCAAAAGTTATTTTGCGTATCTAGCTTATCACAAACCTTTCCTACTGAATGTGAACTGTGAACAGTCTAACTTTTGCTTATGCACTAATAACGTGCATTGCAATAATAATTGAAAGATATGTAAATTATTTTCAAGCTATGAAAATTCATATGTATCCCATCTCATCTTTTTACTTTGAGGAAATATTAATATTGAAGATATATTTATTAAAGGGGAAAAACATACTTGTATAAATCTTAGGAGAACGTAACAAGCTGGTCCCGACATCCCGTTCACGTTCCCAACCAACTTTACTTGTGGCCGAAGAAGTGGTCTGTTATATGGGCTGTCAGAAACTATCATTGTCCATAACTCCCGTCCTTTCATGAAAAAAACACAAAAGAACAAAAAGCTATTCATATTATATTGCATCTCAACACAAAAAATATGTTATTTTAGTACAACAGAGAGAGAGAGAGAAAGTGAAGATTGGTATATCATATCATCATCCTACAAAAAATATAATTTTCTACGTGAAATGACTTTCAAATTTCTAACCATTTTCATTGTGTGTGTGTGATCAACAATCATTAAAATTAATATTCATCCGACGACGGTATACTACTCTTAAAAAAGTTGAGAAAGCTTTCGGTAAACTTTTTACTTTTTTGGTTGAAAATGAAAGCGGCTTTTTGAATACAAACTTTGCCAAGTATTACAACAAACTAGAAAGGACAAAAGTAGAATCAATAATTACCAAACCAACTATTTCAAAACTGAAAGTTTTTGGATGGAATTCACATAAAATGAAATTTTCTCTTGAAAGTTGAAAATATATATGTATTTAAATAATATACTTAGAAATTCATACCTTCAACTGTAGTTCCAATAGTAACTAAATTTGCAATATGACTATAGTTGGTCGCAATATCATGTAAAAAGCTAGTCATTCCTTCATATTCACAAGTTACATTCCCTGGTGAGCTTGTTCCAACAATGTGAACAATGGACAACCACAGAAAAACTATTGCAAGCAATCTTACAAACCCAAATTTCTCCATCTTGCTTGCAGTAATGATGGAAGAAACACTTACAACAAAATGAGGATGACCAACTCATCAAAAAAATATAATTAAAAAAATTATTTGTACACAAAATTTATAAAATTCGCTTCAGAAACAATTTTGTATAAATAATACATTTAAAAAATAAATCGATAAATAGACACTTCACATTGGAGTCCAATTTATTATTTATTTTTATGTTGCAATCTTCTGGTGGACTGAAGTCTTAAAAATGAAGTTATAACTTCCTTATAACTTATATTCGACCTTCTTTGGAGATATTGGTCCATGAAAAAAAATGTTTGGCAGACATAACTCCAGTGAGAAATGTGTATATTGTAAATTTACTCGCATTGCCTTGCCTACTGTTTCACTGCATCTTTTTGGACTATGAAACGGTATTATCATGAAAAAGCAGGAAAGACAGGAAGTGATAATCCATTATCCCTATTTCAAGCATAACATAACATAACGATTATAAGTTATAATGCTACAATGTTTTGTTTTTAATTTTTAATGATGCTGCCACTCTTTTATTTATTATTGTCCATCATAAAGTACATCTGTACTTTTACTATTCACGGACAACAATATTTACAAAATAATATGCAACACTGAACACCAATAAATAATCAAAACCTATTAATTACATAACAACTAAGCATTTTAGTACCTCAATTTTCCTGATAAACGCATATCTCGTATTTTAGTCAGATTCCAAGTAAATAGCTTATCTTCAAAACTACAAGTTTTCCATACGAAAAAAATTCAAGTGCATTTTTCCAGTTTGTTGGATATCCGAAAAAAAGGTTACTCAGCTTGCCATGAAATATGAGGGTACCAGACGTTAGACGTTAGACGAACTGGTACAAAATACGTCAAGCAAAGTATCAACTTTACGAGAAGCCCTCTCAGTCAGAATAAAAACGTAACTGATATCTCCTCCCAAGGCAAAACATATAATGCAGTACATCAATACCACCAACTTTTCTCTCTGATCTTGACTTGCAGTATTTCAAGTCAACTAAAACCAATAAGTCTGTTGATATTTTTCAGAGAGAGAGAGAGAGAGAGGAAGGTAAAAAGTATGTAATATTGCTTTATCCATGGCTATCATATCTCACTCACATCATAAGAATTTATCATTCCTTTTTTGCTCATCTCTTCCTGATTCCTGGTTGCCCATCTGGAAAAATTGAAAAACGAATGGGTAGAATTGATATTGACTGTGTGGAGTGGAGTGTGCTGCTGACTTAGTTTAAAGTGAGATCGAGTATCTTTGGGACGGAAGCACACTTTATATTCAGTTTTGATGCCTTCAGGTTACGTCTAGACTCTTTTGGTATTTCCCCTTTTCCTTTTTTCCCTTAACCTTTTTCTCGATCAGCCAATTTCTTAGAACACGTGTGTGTCATGTAACCAACCAAAGTAGCTTTTCATTAGACGTGCCGTGGGCTCTCATTATTCTTAGATCTACAGACTTGAATATTGAATTGCAACATTGCAAGCAAGTATAAGAGGCTAAGTAGCTGCTGCCGCTGGAGAAGGGAAAGCTTCACTTGACTTGAGAGAGTTTAGTTTTGTGTGTATACCTCTCTTATTTATCGCCTTGACCTGTTATCCTAGGTATTGGAGAGCAGGAGGGAAATAATCTTGATTCATGATATGATCATAATGATCAAAATAACACACAACTCTTAATTTCATGCTTTTCTTCTACAAAATTTATACAAAAAAATATTCAAGTAAAGTGAAACTTGGATTTTTGTATATTTGATCCGGAAATTTAAAGGTTTCACTGCATCCATCATGATATGACCGTAATGATAAGTGAAATTATTTCCTGTTATGGAAATAGTTTCTTTAAAACCTCTAAATTTCTATTTGTATGGAATACGTCAGGACATTCCATAATACGTGTGTTTAAGCTGTGTAGCATTCAAAGTAAAAATGGACTGAATATGAGAAAAAACGTGACATGTTGAATGGATTAAATATACACAAGGTAAACAGAAAATATTTTCCCCATGAAACAAATGCCTTTTCTTTTTACTACGAAACAATTTTTTAGCATTACATTTATTTTTCTATGGAGCATCGTTAACGTCACGTAACTATGGCGTAACTACTATAATGCGACATAATAAAAAATGTAGTAAGATTGTCTGGAAGTGTCATGAAAAGTGATTTTTTGCAATTTTTATAAATAACAACATAAGTAAAATAAGTGAAAGATGTTTTTTACTCCATTGCATGTTTTAGATTACAATTTACATTACCTCAAAATTCATGGGGAAAATAGTACCTCCGACAACTATAATCGTTTAGCACGCATCTCGATTTAACTTGATACACTATGACCACTATGACAGCAATCCTTGATATTATGCAAGGTAACAAAATTAATACTGATCAAAATTATTTTTACGAATCCTATTTTCCCTCTGTTTTTTGCCTTTTTTATTATTTCTGCATATATTTATACCTTAGGAAAAAATTCTTCTTGGAAGGAAACGAGTATAATGTCACGAACAGCAAACCTCTAAAAATCAGCATAATTCCATGACTGTTTGAACAAAGTTACATACGTTCTTTTTTGTATATTCAAAAATCAAGCATATATTGTACATAAAAAGACGAAAGTTTTTTTCTCTGTGAAAAAATGGAAAAATTTAATGATGAGGTGCAAACAAGAAGAAATTGAGATTTTGTTTATGGTACCATTGTGATGTTTTCTATACCCCGAATATTTATTATGCAAACAAGAAAGTTATGTTATAGCCATGTCAACGCCAACCTAGTTGGATGAATGGTTGTTGGTGTAGTATTTCCCTAAAACAACAAACAGAATGATAAAAAGAATATTTCTTTCTTCAGAGCACCAGAGAGACAGTTGGCTTGTCAAAATTTATTGTTGTTGTGAGATGGGAGATGAGATTCCCGGGAACATTAATGCGACAGTAAATTGTACTCCTTTGTTTTCCCTCTCGTCTCGGTCGCTTCAAAAATTTCTCGGTACTTGGAACTAACATCCGAGAATAAAATATGTTGATGGAGATGTTTACTTCTTGCAAAAGGAGCAAAATTTGACAGACAAGTATTTCCTCTAAAACTCTGTTAACATCTTAAAGGGTTTCTTGTGTCTTTTTGTTTTTAACTTCATTACAATGATGGATTGACTGAAAGCTTGGAGCTGAAAGCGGTGAGAAATAATTGGCAAGTGAATTATATATAAGTTAATGAAATTATGGGCTTATCAAGATACAACATCAGTGCCGGTGCCATGTTAGTAGCACCGACTAACAAGTAAAGTGTACTTACTCATGAACAAAAGAAATTCAAAAGACCGGAATAATAAAGTTTACAACTACTTTTAAAGGAAATATAACACTTTTGAAGAGAGGAAAATTCGGTGCTGAAACGCTTTCACTGTCACCCTTGCTAACTGAATGGAGGACAATAAGTAACAAAATTGAGTTTTCCAACCTCTTTCAAGTTAAAGCGTTAACTTTATCAATCGCATTCAAACTAAAACTTATACTTTGAAAACTTTCAAACAAATCTAATTTTCTGACAATGGCAATTCATAAAGGCGTGCTTAAGGGTTATGATTGTATTTCATTTTTTTTAACTCTATTATTTCAAAAATACTTTTCAGCAAGTGCATTTTAAAGTAATTACCTTTAATCCTTTCTAAAATGTTTCATCTTTCCAACAAACAAAGGTATGCATCATGTCATATATTTGTACTGTAACAATCTAAAAAAATAAATAAAATGATTTAGTGCTCTGCTCACAATTCTTCCATGAAATAATCTTTTTTGATTGAACACAATTGAATTAAGAGACTTCTTAAGTATGAATAGCACACAAATAAGCTCATTATCTAAACTAAACCGAATTCTTTTATCTATTCTTGTAGTTTGAAAATCCTTGAACTGTGTGTTAAGCACCCAACTATAAATAAAAGTACCCATCATCACCCATTGTACCTAGTCAGTGAACTGAAAGCAACGGGACTTGTTTATCTCCATTAAATAAATGTGTACCTCTGTAATCTTCCTCAATTCTAAAAACTAGAAACTGCAAGCCACCTGCATCTGAATGAAGTACATCTCCATTGTACCTAACATCATTGTATCAAGTAGGAATATCGTGCATTGTTGTATTTTGTGAAAGTGTATTGTCATCACCATCATCTCTGTACGTATTAATGAATGAACGACAACTTAATAAATGCTGCGTTTAGACATTCTGATGATTTTCATTCAATTTCATAATGCCTCCAGTCAATCTTATCTACATGAAACTTGTGAGGAAGTCTTTCTAAGTATTGTGATATTTTTGCAATGCAAAGTCCAGGACTGAATTGCAGTTGGCGGCTGCTGGCTCAAAGATCAATACATTTTTTCACTGAAATACAAGACGATTGTGATAATTGTTGCAAAAAAATGTTTGGTTCAAGATTATGAGCTTCCTCAGTTAAAGATATTTTTTTGCACATAGTTAATTTGATAAAATGGAACTACACACTACCGGCAACAGAAACGATGTTTTCATTTATTTATCAATCTCACAAGTCAGCATCATAAACAATTTTATAATAAGCTGTTGCATTGTTCTACGTAATAATAAATATTACATGTTAATGGTCGTAGTCGTAGTTGTAAACTGGATGTTAAGTTTAATTTTCAGTTTCTGAAGCATATAATGTAGCAATCTACATGACAAAAAAATGATGAACTGTGCTTGGGTAGAATATGTGTATGTTATTTTGTTTTGAAACTTACGCTTAATTTAATATTTTGCATATAAACTAACGTCTTTCGAGACAGCTTGAAGAGAATAAACTTTTGGTTCCGGAAATATATAGGTCGTTTCTGTGTATGTAGTTTTTATAGCGTATGTAGTAATCCATGAGAGTAAAAAAGTGCTGACGTCATTCATCGCAATTTTTCCCAAAAGCTACCTTTCAACAGTTACATACATTCGTTACGTTCTAAAAATACCTTTTTATAGCAGTCAAAAATAAATGGTTTGTTTCAAAATAAAAGGCTTGAAATTAAAGTAATTGGTTCTAAAAATTTACGTAAGGTTTTTTTTTTAAATTCGCTTTATGTTTAGTCGCTCATTCTGTTTTTATTGGAGCATTAAACTTTTTTGGTGTGTTTATAAATAAATGGGGCAACGGTTGACCATATGTATTTAGAATACGTACATTGTACATCTTTTGTATGTCTTTTGGTTTAGTTTTGTTATTACATTTTTTGTCATGTCATTTTTTTTTCATTAGTCTTACCTAAAAAAAACGTTTTTTATCAAAACAAAGTATTACTATTTGGACCTCATAAAAATTATTTTCTTGATAATTTAATAACCTTTCACCCATCACCGGAAATACGGCACTCAATGAATCATTTTATCGCTAATTAAATTTAATTAAGTTCAGCTTTCATTACAACACTATAATATTTACATACCCACCCTTCCCTCCAAGCAGATAAAAATGGCTATGTTTATACTAGAAATACTTAGGAAATTAAATTTTCTACGTAAATACAATGTTAATGTGTAATCTTATGAAGTTTTGTTTGTGTATATGCAGGAAAATTCCAGAACCAATTTTTACCAAGTATTGCTCTAATATTACTTATTGAGATTGTAAATTATATCTGATAGACTTATTCGGTTATGTTGTTGATCTGTGAACGCTCTAATTCAAACAAAATGATAGATTTACCTAAAATCGAAAGCTCTTATCAAGAAAACCCCCAAAAGTCAAATGTCAGAGTAAAAGTAGAGTAACGTAAGTTAATGTCGTACAAAAACGGGGCAACTTGAAAGACGAAACAATGCAATAAATAAACCATTGCAGAATTGTTTTGCTTTACTGCACACTTTTATTCCCAAAAATGATAAATAAAATAAAGATTCACAAACCCAGCCCACTAGATAAAAAATAGGTAGACTCAATATTATAATTCTTATTACATTTCAATCGAGGCATCTTTTTAAGATGTGCAGAGTGATGATTTAGCATTAAAATCTTATCAAAAAAACCAACCAACCAAATATTTTTACGATGATGACGAGAAATTGAGTTTCGCTTGAATCCATTTTAATAGCTTCGAACTGATTGGATATTAAAATCTTTCAGCGAAGCAATAAATGTCCAGTTTTTATTTTAGTTGGTAACCATAAAACTGAAGATCCACATAATTCAGTATAATTTCACATTATCCATACCACAGAGATTGGAGACATCTTCAAACATCAAAAACAAATTATGACGAAAATGTACTGACGTCGATAAAATATAAAAATGATGATTCACTTCATCAGAACGATTATACTCGCTCCTGCTTATCAAATCCTTTAATGTAATCTTCAAAGGAAATTGGTGAAATCGTTAAGAAAGCGTTTGAAAAATCGTGATCACAGCTCATTTTGGCCTTGACTATAAAAAGCAATATGAAAGCTTGAAATATGCTCACAAGTGACCATAATTGCATCAAAAAATCATATCACAAAATTACGCAGTAACAAGTAAAGCAGTGAAATTCAAAGTAAAAAATAGACATCCGCTTAGCAACAGAATCTTACCCCGTATTTTACGACCAGTTCTAAAATACGAGGAAATTAAAATCTTATCTCTCAATACGTTCGTTCGCTACCTTTTCTGTAAATTATGCGTTACCTCGTCGAAGAATTGCTGTGGCTTTATGTTTGCGTTGTCTTAGTCTTGTCTCGAGTCTCTCAATATTACTTTCAGAAATAGCTTTCTTAAAAAATCGCAGTTCAAAAATTCAACCCAACGCAACATTTGTTAGAATTTGGTTTGACGTAACATGTTTACAAGCCGACTAAGCTGTTTCCTCGTAATACTCGTAAAAAAGCAACTAACACAGATCGTCCCATTCACCATTTGGCTATTCCTTAAAAGTTATTCGTTTATAGGTAAACTGACTTTCAATTCATTCGGGTTTTTACGTTTATGATGAAAATGAGTGACACTCACAAACTCACAAGTAATTGTATTGCAAAGGCATTTCCCACCGTTCACCGTTTCAACACTGTGAGTCCACTCATCCAAGATATCCTTTCATTGTCTAATCATCAGCATTAATTTACTTTGATTCCTGAGCATAAGGCACATAAATATTAAGTGACTATACTATACTCAGTCATTCTTTCATACCTTTTTATTACTCGCCGCATTATGCTGCTAGATATTTTTTTTGCCTCTGTTGTAAATCTGAAAACTTCATTAACGTTTAAATAAGCCCATCAAAAAGTACTTTCCGATGGAATAGTATCAAACTTACAAACAAATCTCCCAAAAGTATATGATCATCAGCAAAAAACAGAATATAATAAAATTACTACTCAATCAGCGTAATGATACGATTCCAAAATTAGTTTCTTTTATGGCTTAACAACCATCCAATTCGGTTAAAGTACAAGCTGAACATTTTCATGTTTTGTCAATTCAATTCACTCAGAAGTCCCATCTCAAAGCAGACATACTCCTCCCGCCCCTCGTAAAATCATTCAATTAAATTTACTAGAATGCGGATATATAATTAACTGTATCTAATTTCTATCAGATTCTTATCCAATCCCAAATTTATATACAAATTTAAATTATCCAATCCTCCTCCTGCAAAAAAATATTCAGCAGCGATATACCATTGTCGAATAACAGCCTTGGTCTTGGTCATCATTAAAATTGCATTAATGTCACCTTGTAAACTTTGCCACTAGAATTACTATTCATTCATGCTACAGGACAAGCTCTCTCTCTCTACTCTTTTTGCTGCTCAAATAAAATCTTTTTTTTTGTCAGATTTATTTTTTGTGGGATCTGTACAGGAGATAATGGAATCCTCATTATTTATACACAGCAAATAAATAGACCACACCACTCTCTCTCACTTCACATCTCCTTTTCATTCTCTACATCACAATTTTTTTTAGTTCCAACCAACACGAGATTCCCTGCAAATCCTTCTCTTTTGAATGATAATGATCTAGTCAAGATCATCATTTACACAATGAGTGTATATATAAATTATAATGGACACACGATTTGTATACACCTACAAAAAAATATATACTCACTGCTCACCTATTACAGGATTCTCTGCATAATGTGGTGGTGGGCAACTGTAAACCTAAACCATTTACATTTATATGCATTTTTCTTATTTATGTATTATATGTACATATATTTACATACATACATTTATTTGTACACCTGAGCTGAGTTGAGTACGCTAACTATTTAAAATGTACTTTGCTACTACTTCTCTGTCATGCCGTATTATTAAATACGCATCATTCCACATCCATCACATCACAACATTCCTATGCACCTTTTAGTTGTAATTGTAGTGATAGTGAAATGAATAGATTTTATGAATGCCGTAGCGGTTTTTTTCTGGGATCTAAAGGTTTGCATGCGACTACGATGCGACTACATTTGATTCATCCATCATAATCATAACAGCAGCAAAGAATAGAGTGCTACTCACGACACGACATATCAACCATCACACTTGACTTGTAATAGTGGTAGCCGTAGAAGAACTAGTAGTAAATATACCAGACCAGCATCACCTTCATCCTTATCCTCATCATCATCGTGATCATCATCATCATTGCTGTTTCTCTCTTCTTCTGAAGCCTCACACACGCATCACCAGTGGTGAATAATGGCAAGGTAGTAGATTCCCTGATTTGATTCATTTAGTCTTTGTCGGTAAGCCACATGAGGCAGATGACATGCTTTTGTGGTGGTACACATGGTAATGGTACGTACAGATCTGCTGGTGATCAGTGATATACGGTCTTTTTCATCTTTTTTTCATGTTTGAATACTATAAAGGCAGTGTAGAGCAGAAAAAACATTTTTGAAAGTTGATACACATTTTATTAAAAGTGAAGTTCATGTTTACTCCCTTTGTATTTGGTTTTTGGTGTGGCCTTTCATTTTCCATTGGGATTTCACAAAAATTTATTTTGGACAAATTTCAATTTATAATGGTATTTTAATTAAAAGTGAGTTTTCATTGGGAAATCGGGATATATTTTTTTGATTGGATTCTATATTACCAAAGCAAGCCTTCTTTTTTTTTACTAAAAAGGCTTTCAGGATTTTGCATAGAGTAATATGCAATGCAGCAAAGGTATGTGATCGTGGTGATCCAGCTTTATAAATTTCATACGTAACATTTTAGTGTGTATTGAGCCGTGAGAACGAAATGGTTACTTCTATGCAATTAATAAGAAGACTCACGTAAAATGGTAGCATTTTGTAAATATTGCAGGTAGTAACTTGTTATTCACATTGTTCTCACACTCACAGGCTTGCATCATCATCATCCAAACCGAAATATTAAGTTAGGTAATAGCACTAAAATTGCAAAATTATACAATGGGTACTCTGACAGATATACGGTGCAGTTCAAGCACACGCTTACACGTGTGTGTTCTCAGTAAGCCAGTTGTCTGGTCGAAAACAAAGACCAGTTTATTTTCATTTCGAAAAAAAATGATCCATTTGCATAAACTTGTCCAGAAGAATCAGAGCAGAGCTCTTTGCAAAAAATATTACCGTGTCATTTTTTTATACCGAAGTCTGTCCACAGCCTGTCGCAGTCCGCAATATGAACCTACTTCACTAAATTGATCAATTTATATCGATATCTTATAAAGTTGCAACAAAGCAAAACAACATCTCGGAATATTTCAAGTCTCATTTTTATTTGGGTTATTCACACACAAAAAAAGAAGCAGTGACAAGTCAACAGCATCGCATTTGCATCAGCAATAGAGTTCTAGATCAACTGTATTGCATTGAGTAGCATGGTTTGTCATATTGTCATTCATAAGCTGTCCAATCCAAATCCAAAGCCAAGAAGCATTTCAGTTCATTGCATAGTGACCTATGCAATACATGACGATATGAAGGTGTGCCTTGTTTACATACATTCTTTTCTCATTTTGCACCGATCGCACCTTCAACCTCTCATTTAAATTTACTTGAACTGAACATATTTCCAATTAATATGGTTCAATACATAAATATAATGAACCAAAACAGAAATTCCTTTTGCTCATTTTGCTACTGCAGTGTATTTAGGGCATAAGCAAAAGAAAAACTGGATGAATCCTATGCTTGCGAATAAGATGGATATACATTCATTGTGCAACTCACACTTTTTGTGAGAAAATCATACGAAGTAGAGAATCAAGTTGAATGAAACTCCTTGCTCGCACATTTATTTATTCACGTTACTTGTTTAAATGCAACAATACTTTTGTGTGTGGATCTATGCATACCTCCACTCTGTTTTAACTTGGAAGATAATTACTGATCTCTCCCATGTCCTCCTCTTTTTTCTACTAGTCATCATGATCGTCCTCCTCCTGTCTAAGACAGTAGCAGAAAAACTTTGGACCATCATTGTAGAAATTGGAAGGCTTACAAAACAACATTCTACATTTAACTTACTATTATCTTCATCTCAAGCACATATCGTATCCTATCATAGTCGTAACGTAATAGTGAGAGTGTGCCAAAAAGCAAAGCACCCTGGCATGGCCTAAACCATGTCATGATTTTTATATATAAAAAATACATATAAATATACAGCATTTGCGCACATTTTGCGAATATTTATGTTTACGTATTGTTGTTGTTCTCTTGGTCTTTTTTTGGTGTTGTTATCAATTTTTAGGTATAAAACCATGCCGTTATGTTGCTGCATCGTTTTTAATGCTGTCTTCCTGATAACACAACAGACATTGCATAGCAGCAGTGGTTTCGTTTGGTTTTTTTTTATCAGAGTGCAGCATTCTCAGCAGTTTTCTCTCTCCAACATTCACCATCTATCCAGCTTTTCTTGCTGGTTTTTGGTGCGACTTTATATTTCTTGGGACTTCCCGTTTTTCCCTATCATCTATCTCCTTACTATCTCTTTAGGTTAGTGCTCCTTCTAGATTTTCTCCTTGTATACTTTATACACAACACAGCTTCAGTTCAGCCAAAGCTTCTAACTTTACGTTTACTCCTCCGATAAAAAAAAACTCCTCTGATGTTTTGCTGTTGGTTGTTGTGTGTAAATTTCTATTTGGCTTTCTCCAAAGCTTTTCTTGCATAAGAGCCTTGGCATGCCATGGCAATGGCATAGATGACTGGTTAAAAGCACTGCTCGGTTTTTCACTTGGTTATTTTAGAGTGCTCTAAGCAGCATCACAACTATCCAGAGAGTGTGAGTGAGTGACATAGAAAATTGCACGAAATCAACAGACAACACTAGCATTCTTCTTCCAGGTTTGGAAAGGTGAACAGGCATGGATAGGGAAGCTCTCTCTCTCTCACTCTGCCTCTCTCACAAGTCTTTCTCTTTCCCTCATTTTTTCACCAATTTTCTTCTTCCTTTGTCACGTTCAACGTTCTTTTCATCATCATCGCATCATCAAAGCACATTCCACCATAGTCAAAAAAAACATACAGAGGTTCTAGTGCTTTTCGGTGTGACTTTTTTAAGAAGCTTTAGCGTAAAAAAATCTTAAAACAATTTTTTCCCCTGCTCTTGTCGTATAGCTTGGCTGTGTGTGTGTCTGTCGTTTGTGCATTCATTATTTTTTTTTTCAAGTTACGCTCCTCTAACAAGAGAAGCCTTATTATTTTCTACGTTTATAATTATAATTATTGTTACTAAATAATTTTAAAGCGCCTTTTCTCTCTCAAGTTTTCAGGTACTGTTGCTGTAGGCAGGCCTGAGTTTTTTTTAGCTTGTTTTTCTTTCAAGTTGTATCTTGTATCCTTTTTCACACATTTTATTATTATTTTACTCTTCTTGTTATCTTACTAGTTATATTTTTTTGGTAGGCTTTCTTTTTTTTCTTTAGGAAAGCAACTCAGAACACAGAGCACCAACCATTCTTGTCATTATCGTTATCATCGTTTTTCACCCGGCCAGGCTAGATATTGCAGACCAAGGCAACATGGTTGCTTGTTTCGTGTCTATGTGCCATTATTATTATTGCATTTTCATGTGCTGTTGACAGCAACCTTTGCTAGTATATTTTTTCCTTATAAATTGCGTGTTATTAATAGCAGTGTAAAAACCTTACTTAGTATACAATACAGTATCAACACAACCACATACACGCTTGCCGCTGTAAATGTCTATTAACGCTGGGCATAATTCATCTGCACTGTATAAATAGGCAAGTCACTAGGTCGGTGTCGGCATCAGCATCATACACCATCAAGAAAAATATTGTTTACAAGTTTTCATTCTTTTACTCTGATGCAAAAAAACACATCATTCTAGAATATATGGCAAAATATATAACAAAAAGAACAACATACATACTTAAGACTTATGGAAACAGAGTTTTTCTTGAAAGTGTGGTCTTTGTTGCCAAGATTTTTAAAAAATAACAAGAATAAACAGTGGGACAGATACACATCATCGAGAGAAAAAAAAAGTACAACAAGACCAACTTGTATGAAAAACCCCGGAACATCTTAAAAGAAAATGTATTCTTAAAAGATATATATTTTTTACGTAATAATATTCAGAACGCTTATGAAAAACCGTTACTTTTTAGAGAGAAAGCTTTGTTGATTAAAATGTATACGTTGGAGTGAGTCAAGAAGGAGGAAGATGCTTTAGTTTAGATGCCTTATTATTATTTTTTTCTCTGGAGAGATGCAGAGAAGAATAAGTGAAGTGAAGAGTACTGCGCAAAGCAAAGGAAAAAGAATAACCAAGGCAGATTTTCTCTATGTCATGTCCATTTTTTAAAAGAGAAAATGAAATAAGTGAAAAGTAAGAGGGAGAGAGAGAAAAATAGATTATTTTATAAATATAAATGTGTAGGCTGAACGTTCTAGTCCTACCACACTAACAAAAGTATAAAGCAAAAGAGAAAAATATGTTATATAATAGATTTCGCGGCTAGACTGGATCGGATGAAAACTGTTTCAGCCTCTCAGTCTTACTCTTTTAAAGAAATATGTATAGTGAGTAGTGTGAGTCTTTTACAAAAAATAAGTAAAGTAACATGTATGGCACATGCTACAAAAAGCAACAACAACAATTTTCATGAATAATAGATTCAGCTTACTTTTCTCGGTTGTGGTGGTAACAAAGAAAGTAAGAAGAAAGAGGAATAATACTCCACTTTGTTAACTGGCTCTATCTTGACGAGAAAAAAAAAATGTAATTTTTCATTGATATTCATGTTTCACTTTTTTGTACAAGTTACATAATATGAAATACTAAAGAAAATATATATGTATTTTGAATAGTTGTTTTTTGTGCTTGTGAGTGTGTGGTTTGGTTTGTGTGAATGTTTTGTATGAATGTATGTTAAAAATATATGACTTTAAATGTGAGTTTGAGTGTGTGTGCCTTTGTGTTAACAACTTGATTCATTCACTTGCATTTTTTATATCCGAGGAGTTCTCTGCTCTGGTCTCTGGGTCTGATGAAGTGACTGGAAAAATGCTGCTGGGCAATTTCCATATCTCGTGTCGAGTTTTCAGCATTATGTCATGTCAGGCATAAATTTCTCTTTTAAAAAGCTATTTTCAAAGAAAAATAATTTGTTTAATTTTGATGGCATAAAGGATTTATCAGACTTTACAACGAAAGGGTACGTAGGTTTTTTTTTGGCTTATCCATCATCATTTTTTATAAAAGGTATGTAGTATGTACCTCCCTACCCATTCATGTCATAGTACACACACCTCAAATTACTTAGCATTGAACAATGTATGTTCAGACTACAAAAGAAAAGAATATTTAGCATGTAATGTACATAAAACCGTGAAAAAAATTCAAGTGAATGGGAAAGAAAAGCACATAAACCTAACCGGGAACAATGGACACATAATATACTATTTGTTTACTCTTGTCGAAGACGACTAGTCGAGCAGGTCTAGATAACATTTCCTTTCTTTTCTCAGTTTCCGCTTAAGAGAGAGAGAGAGAGAGACGTAAAAAAATGGTCTGCTCCTTCACTTCACCAGTCAAGTCTACAATGTTTTTTTTTCTCTTTTTATATTTATCCAACAGTTTTCAGTATTATTTTTAAGCTATACTTTCATAAATACTTATGTTCAAACGCATTTGAAAATGTGTATTTTCTCTCGCTTTTCCATATTTTTTTTCTCTCAATGTTAGTAGTGTACATATAATGTACATACACAAACTCGTCTCTCTCTCTCTCTCCCTTACACACACAAGGTTTTTCTTTTGTTGTCAACAAAAGAGTTAGAGATGGAGAGAGAGAGAGTGGAAGCAAAAGAGAAAACTCGAGGAAAAAAAGAATGAAAAGGGGTCTTTTTTACTCTCTCAACAAGTTTCCGAGAGCAAGTAAAAATCTTCTCTTTTACTCGTGTGGACTCCCAGTGACGGACTGACTGCTGACACATAAATATCTGTACAAGTTTCCTTTTTGCATTTTGACGATGTCCCGTCGTCTTCTCTCTTTTTGCTTCCTTTCTCATTGACATTGTCATCAACATAATCATTCTGACTGATTTCAGCAGAAGTGAACACGAAAATTCTCAAAACCACTTCTCTTGTCAGTATTAACTCAAGTCAATAGGAATGCTGGCAGTAGTAGTGGTGTCGTGTGTGTGTGCGTACGTGTGTGTACTCTCCCATTAATATTTACATCATGCTAAAAAGCAAAAGCATTTTTATGCGTGGATAAAGTGTTACACTATTAACATTTATATTTAAACTGTATTAACTTTCCGAGAATAGAAAAAAATCAGCACACGCACGTACCCACAGGCTGATCTATTTCCGTTTGGCACACAGTCAGTGGTAGCTTCAAATAATCATAAATATTCCACTGATGGAGGAAAAAAGAATAAGAATCAACTCTCACTGTGTCATGTTCTTTTATGGCTTGTGTGTGTATTTTAAGCAAAGTCTAGTCAAGTATAGCCAGAGAAATGGCTATTCAAGGGAAACGAATTGTCAGAAGGATAGAAATATATAGACAGGAAGTTAAAAAGGAAAAGCTGCAACGACACTGGTGACTGGTGTCGTATGAAACTTGTGAATTCCTCTCACTCACCTCCACCACTGCATTGACTTGACATTACTGCACATTTTGGCTTCTCATATTCCTCTTTGTCAACGTGTAAGCTACCTTTTACTTCTTTTTCATGGTGCATTCCCCAAGAAATAAAAAAAGAACGACAGGAGCCAACTCTCAGTGTGGACAACGCTGTCGAGTTTCCTGTTTCATTTTTTTCTTGCAAAAAAAAAACTTATTCAACTTTGTTAGAAAATTACATACAAAATACATGGGGTACAGTACATAAAATGTAAAGATAACAATAATTACAATCCCGTAACATCCTTTTTTTCACGCTTCTTGGTTTAGATTGCCATCAACATAGTCATCACCTTATTCTGTCGTCCTCACTATCACCAACACCACCATCATCATCATCATCTTGTGCGTAGTACCTGTGTGACAGAAGAACCCGTGGTTATCCCTGGGAACAACCGGTTTAATATATAAAAAACGGAACAAAAGCCTTGTCTTGTCACGTCACCTTGTCCGGAAAAGAAAAGGAAAGCATAGGAAAAGCCTGGGATGAAAAGAATACTAAAAGCAGCAATCCTTGTTGTTGTACACTAATTCAGGCTTACGTCTGCTTCCCATCACTAAAAATAACACGTCATTATCCTCTGGCCACATACCTTTTAGATGTTATCTAAAAATATGTAAGGTCAGACAAGAGAACTGCAAGGAAAAGAGAATAAGAAAGTGACTAGAAAAAAAGACTGATGTAAAGCAGTCAGTGTGGTGTTTGATGTGACACGTTTTGTCTTGAACTGTTCACTTTGCCCCGTGCGAATATTTTTTTTCACTGTGAAGAAAATCATTATTTTTCGCTTTTATCATCAAGGCAATTCTTCTAGTTTATCTGATATGCCCATTTTTTCACGAAGAAATTGAAATTGACAGGAGCTTCCTGTCACATGACTGAACACGTTTTGGGTACTAGTCCGAATACAACTACAACAGTGTTTGTAATCTTTTATCAAAGTCTTCACCATCAATCACCACCATCTTTATCATCAACATGGCACACTCGGCCCAAGCTCGGTAAGTGAAAAATCTTATATTTTACTTTTATATTTTATATTTTACTTTCTTATATTTTTATAAATAAAGTTTTATCTCCCCCCCCCCTATTTCTTCATCTAACAAGCATACTATCCCGAGAGAAACAGTATTTTATAAATAAGGTGATATGCTAATAGTCGTGTACACGGTAAACCAAAGCAATTTAAAAAGTTAACTGATAAGTAGTTTTATTTTTTTCAATAAATGGTTAAAAAGAAAATAACTTTGCAAAAAAATTCCACAAAAGTCAGGAATTCACGAGAACATCAGAAGTCTATATCCTCTTTAAAGAGGAAAAAAATTCTTGGCATTTTATACACATATTACCCATCAATGCAATTCATTCTTTAGGCATTCAATTGGAAAAATTCAGTT
This sequence comes from Entomobrya cf. arborea Gr-Col-00668, assembly GCA_034699025.1. NCBI lineage: Eukaryota > Metazoa > Arthropoda > Collembola > Entomobryomorpha > Entomobryidae > Entomobrya > Entomobrya cf. arborea Gr-Col-00668. The sequence continues at coordinate 28,317 of JAQIWN010000030.1, read as the reverse complement.
ATTCTTGGTAAGTGAGTAAAAAGTGTGTCTGCTGATTTCTTTTACCCAACAAAAACGTTACATGGTGTGTGGTGTTTGGTAGCCTTCTCTTTCTGTTTTTCTCTGGCAACAGCATAAGAAGATTTTTCACTTTACAAGTTTTGTCAGAAAGAGAAAAAAGGCTACGTGCTTTAGCTGCTGTATGGCAGCAGGCCCAAAGTCTTCATAGCCAGGCAGGCCAGTACCTAATATATTTTATTTACTATACTGAGCTGCAGAACAAGTTTTTGGGGCAGCTTGAAGCACACTTTTGGGAAAACGATGTGCGAAATTTGGGAAAGGAGAAACTATTTTACTTGGTTGGTGTGTGTGGTCTTAGTGGAAGTTTAGGATATACGGCAGTTATACTCGAATAGTGCTGGCAGCCATACAAAAAAAATAACTTGAAGAGTTACATCACAGCATCCAGACTATCATGAGAGCAGATCGCTTTTCTTCTTCTTTCTTTTTTTCTCCTCACTTATCCTTTCGAATAAAAACTCCCATCCAATACCCTCCACACACGCATCTCTCTCTCTGACAATTGATGCCCTTTCTTGGCTACTTTACTTTCTTTTTCAAAAACTCGATTCATTTAAATAGATATATGACGGGGAAATATGGTGTTCCTAGAGTTTACATGCAATATATATTTTTTAAGGGACGAAAAAAAACTTGCCAGTGGAAAGGGAAAAAGTGAAGTAGGAAGGTAGCGTCCATCATTCTTAAAAAAGTGTAGACAAGTCAGTCAAGAGGAATTCACAAACTGCCCACCACCAGCAGCAGCTTTTAGTTCAGTTCAGTAGCAGAAGAGGAAATTGACATGATGATTTTGTTTTTTTATAAGATAAGAAAAAAAGGGACAGAGTCAATCCTTCATAAAAAATTGGATTTATTTTTATGGGCACGATCATGGAAAAGCCAATTGATGAAGGCCTTTAAAAAAAGTTAAGTTGAGAGTTGAACTCTTTGAATATATTTTTCCCAATATTCATTTTGACAGCAACACAAGAAGATTTTCTTAAAGTTGGTGTTGTTGTTTTTCTTGCCTTTGGGAAATTTACTGGGATTTTCAAGAGAAAAAATAATATGCGGATATATTTAGAGTAGAGCTTTAAGTTTGTATGCTTATTTTGCATTTTCTTAAAATAGGAAGGTTCATGGTGAAGATGACGATGAGATCATCGTCGTCATCTTTTGCCCATTTTCAGTTTTTACCACTTTTTTTGCATTTTCCTTTCCCCATTTTCTTTTTTTTTCTTGATAAATAATAGTGCTTTTGGGTATATATGAGCAGAGCAAGAATAGTAGATAGAAAGCTGGAAAAGGAAAGTGTGCATTAAATGCAGTAGGGATATGGGTTGGGTGGGCTTGTCTACTTTTGCTCATTTCCATTACTTGTTACTGGCTCATATACTCTTGACTAAAGAACTCATTAAATTACACGATGCGGTGTTGCTCACAGCATGTAAATTGGTAACAATCAGAATTTTATCTTTAGAAGCAAGAATACTTAGTTTTTGTGTGTGTGCATTTTGGATGATGGGTTGGGTGGTGGTGGAATGAAATCTCTCTCTCTTTTAGAAAATCTAGAGCTGTTTTTGTACAGTAGCCAGAATACTGCCATGTCATGCCAGCATCATCATCTTTAAAGGTACCTTCATCACAACTAAAAATGGATACATGCATCGTATTCCTGCCTGCATATTATGTACACTATCATCATTCCTACTATTATTCTTATTATTATAATCACGACAAGGCCTCGCACGAACTTCAGCTCTGTGTACTATTCCGTTGTTACGTGTTACATAATCCAGCCACTTTAAGTGCCCAAAGTCATCTTGGTCCCATTTTAGTCTTGCCTTTACTTAAATTGAAAGACATGTTAAACGTTTCGTATCATCTACTTGTCATCAATATCATGCATGAAGCTAAGTAAATGGAAAGGAGTAAAGTAGACATTATAAATGTGTAAAAGACTACTGGATCTCATGGTGCAGTGCTTTTAAAAAACACAATAGTAAATCCGGAAATAACATTTGAGAAATATGTGATGGTGTTGTTGTCAGATAACAGGAAACGCTGATATGATAACAAAATGTCCGCCAGTTGCCAGCTTTAAAAAATAAGTTGGTAGAGGTTTCGACCCCGAATGTAATAAATACAGAGACACATATCATCAAAGGAAGTGTGTTCCACCAACAAAACAACCTAACCTACGCAACATGCATTAAAAGGAAACTTGACATTATCCTTTAGCGATAGTCATCGTTTTTTCTGCACTCTTCTTTTTTTTTAGAATGATGGATGAGTTTTGTATTGAAAGTTTTTGCAAATTGCACCATTCTGATGGAAGCTTCAATCATGCATAAAATGGTTTTCAAGAAGTGGACTGACTAGATTGAAATTATTCTGCAAAAAAAAAAGAAAAGAAATGCGGAAAGCACTATCATGAACATGACCACTAACGTTCCACATAAATGGAGGGTTCTAAGCGAATTGGAAATTATTAACATAAGTGAGGAATTTTGTAAAGCAATAAAAAACCGAGCAGTGAAATTTTATTCCCAATCCATTTTCTTTTTCTGAATCATTTCCATCCTTTGAAGCTCTGAAGAGAAATATATTGTGTGTGGAAAATGAAATTTATTTCTTCTTTTCTTCTCTGCCAGTTTTGGCTTCGCAGCTAAATAGTAAGATTGATTATATTTAAGCAAGTTACATTATGATGCTTCCATCCATCCAACTTCTTAATGGATATGCATTTGATTGTTACGATGAATTTCAATAGATCCTTTTTCCCATATTTAGGCAATCGCAGTGGGTAAATTTTACGCAGATTTTATCAGCAAATCAAATAAACCTCATCGTCAGTGAAATCCAAGAGTTTACCCAAAGTATTTAAAATGATGTTAGAAATGTGTGTAATGTAAATCCCACTGCGGTTTTCAGAGTGAAATACACATAAAAAAGTACAACTCTTCCAAAAAACGAGAAATAAATGATTGGATTGACTTGATATCCGCTGATACAGGGAAAAAATTCACCACACATTAACTTTCACTGAAAAACTATTCAGCGTACCGTAAAAAACATTACGCCTTTGTGAACAGACTAACTCTTCTACTTCTCAATACAAACTACAAACTAAGCAATATTTCTTCTACCACAAGAGCGTATAATATATAGTAAGTATGATGACGATGATGATGCCCTCCAATACATTTGTTTTCGCTTGAGAATTTCTTTCACTCGTTCCCTTTTTTTCTACAGAAGAAAAAAAATTGTAATTTATCTGTCAGCAAGACACTTTGTGAGTTTTTTTAACTGCATGGCTTCAGCGATTTATAATGACATTAAAGTCCCTAACACTAAATAACACTGGCACTAGAGTAAAAATCTGCCAATGAAAATCACATGACCGTGAAATGGTAACTCATGATCAGTATCCTCATCTCTGTAAAAAGAAAAGACTATTCCATCCAACTCTTCGGATCATTATCATCATCATCATCACCACCACCACCGTTGCGTTGTCGTCATCATATGATCACCAACCACCACTTCACTAGGACCACTGCCACTACATTCCATCTATCAATTTATCTTTCTCCTCGTCGTCCCTCTCTCTCTCTTCCGTTTCCCGTTCCCTTTGGCAAGAGAAAGCCAAATCAAACATTGTGTTTTTTCCATAACTCCACCTCCTCTTGTTCATTTTTGTTAGATTTTCCTCTATGCACAAACATTTACTTCATCAAGACTCAAGCCTAAAAATAACCAAAAGCCCATAAACTTCCCGTTTTTTAAAGTCCACTTATTTTTTATCGGCATGGTTTTTAAGTGTTTTGCAGGATCACATGGACAGCACGCGCATTTCGCGCACCACCAAATCTCACGTTTATTTTTTTTGGCTCTCAATTTATTTCAAATAAATACATTTTTAGTGACCTTTTTTCCCTTAACAAGTGTGTCTTTATTTTCCCGTTTTACTGTCCAAATAAAACCGATTTCGTTTAAAAAAAAGTTATGTTATGGTCTTTATCCTTTTTTATACAAAACTATTTTTGTGCAAAGGCAGCAGAAACAAATCTTCTAACCCCAAAAAAATAACCTATCATTATCCCTTTTTTCGCAAAACGTTTTGACCAAATATACGTACATGGGATCAAAATAAAATGGAAGGATAAACGGAAAAATCTTAAGTGCATCATGCAGTATTTTTATCATCGAGAATTGCTATTCTTATCGCAAAACATACCTGAAATATTGGAAACAATGACAATATTTCCCCATACAATTGCATTAAAATGCTAATAGAGACCTGCAATTAGTGTAGAGACATTAATGCTACTTGGATTCCATACAACTACCAGAGAAAATGATAGATCAATTCGTCAAGAGTACCTTCGAAACTATCCAGTCGAAGGGCAATTTGACCAAAAAAGGGTTTAGGTAAAAATCTGACATCAGCAATAACAATTCTTGATATTGTACTTCACCAAAATTATACGTATCTCTGCAACAATTTATTTTTTCACTTGAAATTTCCCATTTCATTTTTATTCAAGTTTCGCATACAAGAAAAGTCAACTCTGATTCACATACAAACGGACTAAATTCTTCTTGATGCTATCTGATTCCGTGCCAGTGGGTCCTCCTCTTCCATGTCACTTCTGACTTGTCAAGACAATAACTGGCAGGTTTTTTTCTCCTTCGTCCCTTTGCTTCAATGCTCTCCATAAAAAATATGTGCCAACAGAATAGTAAAAATGTATTATGCATACCTTTTCTATGTGTACATTACCAAAAACCTATCTTCAAACATATCTTGAATAAATGTAAAAATTTATGTGCAATAATATGATCGAATCATGTGTGTAAAAACTTCTTGTAAAAAAAATATTCTCCTCCTCCTCCTGATTCAAAATACAAAAAAGGAAGAATAATATGTGCAATTGAATATAAAGTGATATCGTAATGTTATGATACGATTTTTCTTCTATTTCCTTCCCATTACCATTCTTACCCGGTCCCTCCGTCCCTCCTCACATCAGATCACATTCATTATATGAATCACACTGCACAGTGCACAGGGAAAATAGACAATGACAAAAGAAGAAAAAAAATATCAAGAGCCAATTTATTGCAAAAGCCACCTTTTTTTATAGTCTGACAGCTGCATGTAGTGAATTACTGACTTTTTGCGCTACTCTGACTTTCCCTTCAAAACTCATTGAATTTTCTTCATACATGAACACAGGCACCGTTTCAAAACGAGATATACAAATGCCAGATATAAAAAATATAATAATGGGTATGCATTTTGCATACAATTTTTTTCTCATACGCTAAAAACGAGAGAAACATTCATGTAGACAGACAGCTCTGTTACTTTGTTACTCTTTGTTCTGTTCAGCCAGCTTTGCATTTTATCTTCCTGAAAAAAAAATCTTCGAAAATGGCAGGCAGGAAGGAATACAAACCCAGTAGGCTATACATAGGCAAAAATATTAATGCCATCGCCGTATGTATATTTTTTCTACAAATAAAGTTAGTCCTTCTGCAGGGATGCTTAAGAATGTACTTAGGCATGTTTTTCTTTAAATTTAAATGGAGACGAAGTAGTTTTGCTAGCATACTTTCTTTTTTGGGGTTGGATTTCTGAAAGAATGGATTTGTCTCATGATCCAGAACGTGGGACACAAATATGCTCCAGCATTTTTCTCGCATTGCATCGCATGCCACAACACAAAAATCACGATTCCGTTACATTCCGTCTTCGTCGTTCCGTTGTTTTTTCTCCTTCTTTTTTGTGAATGATGGATATTTTTTTTCGTAGACAAAAAAAAACACTGCAAAATGTGGTGGAATCGTTAGAAAAATAACTGAACTGGCAGACAAGAAGGGGAAGAAGACGACAGAATAAAGATGTTGTCAGTTTCACTAAAATTTCAGTACATTAGAATCTACGGGAACGGAATGTAATCCTGTTGGAGCGAAAAGGCTCAATGTAATCTTCACAAAGAAAAAAAATGTCAAACCCGGCCCAGATATCAATGTCATTTTTTGGCGACACCATTTATAGCCAAGGCAACAAAAAAACTCCTTGCAGGTTGCCAGCTTATTTGCGCAAAAACAAAATTGAGTAAAGTACAACTAAAATAAATTGTCTATATTACATGTCATTAAATTACAGATATTCTCAAAGGTACTTTTGTGCCATTGTAGTTGAAAGTAGGTCTCTGTGTTTTGAAAACTAACAAAAAACTGCATAATAATTATCATATATTACATTTTTTATGTTTTTGCATTGTCAAAAATGAAACTAGTAATTTGATACTTTTGTATCTCAAAATACTTAAATATTTGAGTCTTTTTTCTGTTGTCGTTTACCTTATTTTTGGAACTTTAGAAAGTAGAACGTCGCAAAGGGAACATTTTAAAATTATCATTATGATGACAAGGAGAAATGGTTTTCTTGAAAAGACAAAGATGCTTGGTGGTATGTCTTGGAATTGGAATATGTAGTAGTCCATATTTTTTATCATTTAGAACGATACCCTTTTTTTATTTTGAATCGAGTTTTCCTTTTAAAAAATGACATGCAATATCCGACCCACAATTGATTTCGATCCGGTGCAGAACTTTTCTCATTCACGGTTAAACTCTGATGTTACATGGGTAGTAGTTTTTTAAGCTGGGTCACCTGTGTTCTGAATCATGAATGGGTTTCCATCGCATCGTCATAGAAGTGCTTCCCTTCTTTCCATTTTTATGGAGATGATCTATACTTTATTTTTTGGAATAAAAGTCCATCATCAAAATACAGACGAGGTTAGAGAAGCAGCGGGATACCTTTATATTCTAGACATCCTATTCCAACAAAAAAAAACATCATGTTCTCTGTCTGCCTGTTCTCATGCAGTACCTTTTTATTTTCTAAGGGAACTATTTATAATAACAATCATGGGAAGAATATTATTGAAAAGAAGTAAAATAGGTAGGTATAGACAGGACAGGGAGTAACTTGTGTATGGAATATTTTAAGGGAAATGATCGGAAATGGGCGCAGTGATTTGTGGCTATGCCAAAATAGTCGTGAATAGCTTTACGGATAGTATTTCATCTTTAATGGTATTCCTATTCCTGGTGTCTTTCAGCACACACAAAGAAGGTAACTAGCACGAAAATGAATCATTGAAGTGCTTTACAAGCTTTGTTCGTTGGTGGAATACAATTTTTTTTGGTTTATAATTGTAGATAGGAAAGATGGAACAAAAGATTTTAGAATTGAAGTGTGAAAATTGCTGAAATTTAGGTTATTTGCACTGTCGATTGTGTCAATGAACTACATTTTCTTCTCGAACTACATCGTATTCTGAATCTATGATGATGAAAATAATACCAGTGGTTGAATTAGTACCTGTCCATTTACAAGTAAGATCCTTTCCATTTTATTTGCATGAATGGGTATCAAACCCTGTGGAGAATCACCACACGGCTTGAAAAATGAAAGGTATACGATTGAGCACACTTGAATAAAAATCACGTGATTAAATATTTCTATTTTATAAATGCTTGCGTGTAAAATTTTGAACAGTGAAATTTTGAAAAGGAATGTCACTTTCACTTATTCTAATACTAATACTGCGCTACTCTTTTTTTACATTGATAAAATCAAGTCAATCATGCCCACTAATTTATACAGCATTTATAGCAATAAATTTACTTGACTAATGGAAAGTGTTTTTCCTCATAAAAGTTGTCAAAACATGCAACCTCTCAGATCATATCAAAACAGGCTTAGCATTTGTATTCGATTTCCCATGTATTATAATCCCGGGTTGTCATGAATGCTTTCCACACACACGAAAAATAACAATAGCCAACTTGAATGAACTTTCTATTTGCTTATCATATTGCTAAAATCTCGTTTTTCAGCCGGATCCCCTTGTTTACATAGTAAAAACACCAAAGTTTTAAACAATAAAAACCCAGCTGTACGTAAACATGCTTAATATTATAGTTATGGTTCAAAATTGCATATTTTTATGCACTACCAATAAAACGTGACTTTTAGCCTTCCGTGCATCCATTTAAAAAAAGATTGATGTGTTATGACTGCTGCTTTCAGCTGCCCCGATTGATGAATGCGATAAGATACGATGCGATGCATTGGTAAATCTTTCCCCTTCCGGCCACGAGATTTATAGAGTTTATTCAACTGTTTTTTTTTTGTTCTGCAATCAATATTACAGTTTTAGATTTCCATTTTTTTCATTCATAAACAACACGTATCCGCTTGGAATTTAATTATCTATTTTAAAGAAAAAAATGGACTTCCTCTGAGTTCTTTTTACAATCATTGTGTTTTTATTTGATAAAATGATTGGTAATCAAACGAATCCCTGATTATTAAAATCAACACAGAATTTAATACGCTATCTTGTTTTGGTATTTGAGATTTTATTCCAGTTGCTATTGCTACCTTGCTGAGAATATGAAATATGGAAAGGAATTTCGTTCACTGTAGCTGAACATTCTCTAATATTTATTGAAAAGAATATCAGGTGCGAACACATCCTTCCAGGTTCCCAAGCTCTTCTCTTCAATAACTTATTCCTAATGTATACAATACATTCTGTATGGATGTATTTTAAATGGAAAAAAATCCATGAAATACAAGCAATATCCCTTTCTGAACTTTCTGCAACATATGGAAAGAAAGTTTTCGTTGAAGATGATATTACACCTTATGCATGTAAATTACCAAAAATTAAATTATTTTGACATGGATACAAACCATGCAAAATATAAGAGGGTCTAAAAAAGCAACTATATAATATACCCGTCATATTTCCAATAGAAAAAAGTTAACACTTCTCCTCTCAACACTTTCTTCTTCTTTTAGTATTGGAAACAAAAAGGGATATCATCTTTTTCAATTTATTCACGGAAGAAAACAAAACTCTATCTATATTAATACTCATCAAATACCTTGGCAAAGATAAAGGTACCTGTTTCATTTTTAGGCGACTGAAACGAAAGCATAGAAAATTGAAAGTAATGTTTTTTCACACTCAAAGTTTTTTTTTACATAGCCCATTCCATAAATCCGTGGCCAAATTCAAATTGTGATATCTCCGCCGTAGGGTCATGAATTTTTTAAAGAGTTGTATGTATCGATTGCCAAGGGTCTAACTTAAAATTGTCCGAAAGCAAATTTCTCTAGATGCTTCTGTATGGAAGCAACGAGACCAAATGTATTTTTGTGAAAATCAAAATTTTTGTGAATATTTTCATCATACAAATTTCAATTTGACGTAAACTTCTTATTAAAAGACAAATTGTCTTGGTTTTGGTTTTGAATTAGCCTCAATGAATAGACGTTTCATATGCATTCAAGTTTTGGTCTGGAAATTGAAAACAGTGAAAGCGGCCGGGGGCTAGATTTTCATCAAGATCCGATTTTCGCACTTGCGTTTAAAAATATGCCTAATTGGAAAAAATCATCCCGCAAATTGTGCTTCATTGTCCTGCATAGTATGAAACGCACTATACATGTTGCTCATATATAGCTCTACATTTAGCACTAATTAGATATTTTTATACTTGTTGCCTGTCTGCACAATATTCATTTAATGTCTAATCGTTTCGTCATTTTGGCAGACGGGGGACTATTTTTTCGATTGATATGCTGAGCACTATTTTTACCAGAAGGGGCTAGTTGGCACCAGTTTTTAATTGCCAACACGTTGGTAAAATACTATCAAAAAGCATTTTCCGTTATAATCCTGATGAAGCTTTGTGAGCAGCCTTTAAAGTTGGTCCACTTCATTCACGATCTGTTTTCTAAAATGTACTTCTTCATCATAGTTTAATTTTTAGCCGTAACTTTTAAGCCAATAAAGTAACATAGATGTGCTTCAGCATGTTTTTAAGTTAGAGTCTTGGCAATCGATTGATACTACTCTCAGATGAATTCATGAGCTTACTACGTAAATATCACAATTTGAATTTGGCCACGGATTTATGGAATGGACTATGTATCTCTACTAATGCAATCCATACAATAAAATTTCCATTCTTCTTTTCACGCACTGTTATGATAACATCCTCCTCATCTCGTCGTCATCATCATTTTCAATTTTTAGTATATATACGTATCTTCATCTTCCGCTCAAACAAGTTCTAACTCAATTCACAATTCTATAAGCCTTTACGCCAGTTGACTTTTCCAACCAAGAGTTTCTCCTTTCCAATCTGTTTTTTCCTTTCTACCATATCAAAGTCTCAATAAAAGTTGTAGTTAAACCAGTTTTTAAAATTACACTTAAGTACCTTCTTGCCTTCTCTTCATAATGCGTTCTCAAATCTTTTTAGGAACCCTAGCTACACGTCATATTGAATATGGCATCTTGTTCGGTCGGATATTATAATTAAATAGTATTGTTTCCCATACGCATATACTTTTTGGGTTAGGTTGTATGTATATTTGGCGTTATGTCGTTTTAGCAAAATGTCACACAATCGATGCCATGCCATCATACAATCAATCTAAAAGAAAAAGTTTTTTTGATAGTTCGAGGCAGCGATTTGGAAAAGCAAGAGTGTTTCCACCAAAAGGAATCTTCGTGATATTTCCAATTTTTATGCTAGCATACTTTTCATAGTTTCAAAACCCACGTACGACTTTGTCATTTTATTTTTTGCTTTTGTCGTTGAATATCATATTATTGCAAACATGACATAACCATACCTACATATTTTAAAGATAATGTTTACTCTTCTATCCTGCGCAGCTTAGAATAGTACAAAGTACAAAAAATAGATAGCGAGGTAAAGAATAAAAGTATTGAAGATTTTTTTTCTTCTTTAAAAAAATAAACCGATGTAGTCACCAAGGAATGAAAACTTTCTTTTTTCAAAAAGAATATAAAAGCTGGCTGGATCCCTTTCTTACTTAAGTCTTTCATTCTTTTTTTTTTGCCACCCCGTGTCTTTCCCTCTGTATATTTATTTTGTATGCACTATATACTTGTATGCTGTTTGTTATAACAATAATAAGAAAAATGACAAAGGAAACATCGTCGAGTTTTTTTTCTGGTGTTAGGGATGCGTTTTGCTACTATGCCTTCAAAAACTGTTTACTCCTCCATCAATAACACCACATATAAAATAAGCAAGAGGAAGCATGATAGGTATTTGTAACATAATAGCTACAACAGCTTTCTCTCTCCCTCCTTTTCATCATCGCTATTTTTAGTTCTATTTTTGGACTAGTGCCAACAATCTATCTATTTATATTTTGAAAATTTTACCTTTATGTTTTGGTGGGAAAGTGAAAGATGCGTTTTCTCTGTTGTGCTTTCATCCTCCAATAACAATAACAACGCTTTTAGGTTTTAATAATAAACGATATGATGAGAAAGGATGATGTGTATTGTATGCATGTATTTTTGGTATAAATTTCATTTTAATATATATGCAGTGTAGTACAAACAAACAAGGAACAAAAGACAAGCTTTGCTTTCTTTGTGATGTGTTTCAATAAAAGTAACAATTTTGCATGAAACACATTTCAGTTTTGTCAATATATTTTGTCATCATTACATTTCGATCACCGTTATGTTTTGAGTATCTTGTAAGGAACAGAAGGTCGCTTTTTTAAATCTTGTTTGGAACAAGTATTCAGTCTCAAGTCAGGCATTCAATTTGTTTCGAATTTGAAGTTCTTAGGTCAAAGAGAGTGTATCAAACAAAGTGGGAACACTGACTCAGAATAAGCTTTAGAAGAGCTAAGTTTAAATTTATCAATCCATTCAAAAGGAATGCTTCGATATAAATTCAACTTTTGAAGTTTGAGTTTTTTGGTATAAATGTATAACATGTAATTGTTCCAGTTCACAGTTTAGATCACATGCAAAATGCTACTACAGTAAAGTTAGCTTACTTTTTTACTACAGAATCAGATGAATCTCCAGAGCAGCTGCATGAGAATTCTGAACAGAAAAAGATAATTAGTATTTACCAGTTTCCATAAAATGGTTGTAATTGAATTAGAGTGGAAATTGTTAAATTATGCAAAAATGAATACATCATATCATAAAATAGGCAATTTCTATGATACTAGCAAATTTGCATATGTTCAAGTTAATCCACAAATTAAAATCCTTTAAATGCTTTCAATGCGAACTCCACTGAACGGGAAATGGATACCAAACAGTTAAAGCTCTACTAAAAGCCTTTCTATCAAGTGAAATCCACAACAACAAAATTACATTTATGATGATAGACGGTAATGGGGTAAAACGGGAATTTGAAATGCTAAAATTTATCCTTTTCAGAATTGAGTCTTAGGTGTAGCGTACAATTACAGTAATCTCTTGGAAGAAATCGCATCGCATGCCGTTTCGCGTTATATGGTTTGAAAACGAGCAAAAGTGAATCATGCATTTAAAAGCTTGACAGAAAATCTCTTGAAATTGAAACTACACACAAAACGTTTACTTGAAGTGTGTGTAGAAACTCAAGAAATCGTTATGTAAATGTATCTCTTGTGATAGAATACATGGATGGATGTGTATGTGTACATTATGCATATTTTACTCTAAAAATACCATTTTCTCCGTTGTCTTCTCACGCATCATTTGTCCACGTCTCTTTGGTAAAAGCATATTCCATAATATTCCATTGAAACGGCAGCTGTCTAAATGGAATGCATTTGCTAAACTAGCCGTGTGTCTGTCTGTTTGATGTTTTTGCTGAGGTTGCAACGCTAAATAAGTATTGTTCATCATGAATCATTGTCATGCTGAATGTGATACGTGGAATTTTCTTTCCTGAGAAAAAAATATTTAACTGGCTGTTCCATGAATTCCTCGGCAAGTTCTGAATCTGATTGTGAAAGTAAGTCTGACTGACATATGCATATTTTTGGTTGGAGTGAAGAAGCCAAAAAGGGATTTTAGATCAAAATGCTTTCATTTTCCCTGCAGCTTTCTCATAGTCAAATACTGGATTGCTGGATGGTGTCTCTTTTTCATCCTTCTAGATTTTTCACTCATTCCATCAATATCCTACCTACCATATTTATTTTATCCATCAAGCGCTTCACGTCACTAACAAAACTTGCATTCTTGTTTTGACTCGACTTTTAGGCAACGGAAATTGTTGATGTTATTATAAGCAGTTTTAGTAATGGTATTGAAATGAGTATTTGACATTGTCTCAAAATGACGGTTTGCCAATTCTGAAGCTGTATTCTGGTTTCATTAGTTTTGATTATATGACTTTCAAGCAGCTGCAAAAAAACAGACATGCGGATGGATGCTCCATTTATATTTATTTGTAACTCTGTCTGCAAGAGAACAATGGTAATTATTATATTAGTCGTTTTCTGAAAAAATGCATTTGAAACAAAGTCGACAGGAAACTGAAAGTTGCAGTGACATAGGTTGTATATGTGTTTGTTCGAAACTTCATACTCCTTTTTCATGTGCCATGTAACTGAAATACTGATAGGACTTACATATTTCTCTCGCTTTTGCGTGTCTGTGTACCCTTGACACATTCATGGCATTACGTTAATGACATATCAAAAGAATAGCCAGCTATACATTTACTTGTCATCAAGTTCGCCTCTCTTGACTTGCATTTCAAAATGATTGTCTGTCTTTTCTATGAAAATGAAAATTGTATTCAAAGGAAAGAGGAAATTGGATGATTTGGCATGGAAAACACACAAACCAACATACCTGCTTAGGTAAAAACAGTACACTGTGCAAATAATATATATACTACGAAGACAAGAATGCCAAAAAAATATATGTACGATATATACTGCACTTTGATGTAATGTAATCCAACACTTGAAATATGTAACATATGTTATACGTTCACTAAAACTTGAACCGAACATACTTTTTGCGGCGCGGCGTGCCTGGAAATAGAGAAGGCTATTTGGATAGTATTACTTTGGCAAAAATAAAAGAAGTGGTGATCAATTGCACTGTGATCAAGTCAAAACAAATTCGTGTCAGAGAAATATTTGAGATTACTTCCAACTTCCAACATCAGAAAGCCTCCCATGCATCATTTTTCCCCAAAAAGAAGAGATAGATGATTTTGCAAAATACTTTCGCTCTGGCTGTTAGACTCCATTTCCAGGACGACCAGTATCATCATCACCATCATCATCAATGCAACTTGCTTTCTAGCAAAGAAAAGAAATCGGATGCTTTCATTTATTCATTCAGCCTAGTGAATGTCCTACACACTTGACTACTCAATGATTCCATGTGTCTCTGTCTACCTATCCCATCCATTCTATATAACTAACAAGATATTGTTATTATTAATAAAATAGAGCAATTCAAAATGGTTCGAGATGATTGAATAGGCGTAGATGCATGATGATGTCAAGAAGAAAGAGAGCTTTGTTGGTTTGAGTTTGAGTTGAGACATGAAAGATAAAATTGAGGTAACCTCATCGTCAACATGATCGCCTTCACAACGTCGTCAATCCCATAGAAAATTGCTGACTCATTTTAAGACATGGATTTTGTCAATAGCCTTTTTGCCTTTTCCTTGTGACAAAAAAAGATAAAGTGCATTCATTCCCTCTTCCCTTGTCCCGTGTTTTCCTCATTTTGCAATTTAACAACAGCCCACCATTCCCATTCACAGCCTTTCATATCAGACCACTTGATTCATTTACTCTCTCCAAAACTTTCCCTTTTCCATGGCACACACACACAAACTATTCGATTCAGCTCAAAACTACATTCTTCTTGACTCAGTTTTCTCTCTCAACGACCTCTTCATTATAGATAACCACATTTTATAGATACCTGCATTCCATTACCTTTGGTATTTACAAGTATTTTGCAAACAGCAATATAACCAACTAAACTTCTATCACACACATACTTAACGATCCTTGTTCACATTTACATGTTGACTAGAAAATTAGTCGATGATGATGACAGAGAAACATGGATGGTCGATGCTAAATTTTGTCACGGCACTGCAATGGCTCTCTTTCCCATTTTCCAAATTATGCATCTCTCCCAGCCAATTTTGTACAGTCATCATAATAACAGTTAACTACCATCATCATCAAGACTACCAGCCTTTTCTATATTCATCGTATCGTACATCGTACCTCACTCACGCTCTCACCGATGATGCTGGTATTTAAATTCATCTCAATTCTTTCAAGGGCTCTAATCTAAATGGGTTTATGTATTACATCATCATGAGAAACTATTGTTTGATAGTATACATCCTCTTAACATGGCACTCCTGCAAAGTAAAATACAGCAGTCCAGGTAGATCATTACTGAGAAACTTCCTCTGTGATGCGTTTCTAATCACTAGTTTTATGGTGGAATTTTTTTTACATGATGTGATCAAAGCACTTTCGCTACAATGCTGAAGTACTCATGGGTCGGTCGGGGTAATCATCAAGCCATTGCATGTAAATTTTGTACACTTACCTTTTTACAGTAAACTTGGAATTTATAACGATCAATTTATATTTACAATCCGTTACACAATTTTTTTTTCTCTTCAAAACTAACAATATATTCCTCTCTTTAATCCATTGATTTGCATATGTATAGGATAATCAAGAATGCACTACTAAATACAAAACTATCATCGTTATTATTTTTTACCGCCTTAGCCATTACAGTTTGTCTTATGTTATTTTGCTAATATATGCCTTTCATCTTTACAAGTGTATTGGACTAAATGTCCATAAACGTATAAGCGTATTGAACATTAAAGTAGCTTAAAATCTTGGTAAATGTGAATGCACTCAACCTGAAAAGTAGTAGAGTACGAACCTTTTGTAATATTTATAAAACAACAAAAAAACTGCAGCATGGAGGGTTTAGGGAAAGCTTTCCTATAAATTATTTAGACAGCACTTTGAAAAACTCCAAAAATCGCTTGCTAGAATTAGTACTGCTACTGCATATATGACTCCTCTTCTCTCGCTCCTCCTTGCAGAAAGGATGAACAGAAAAGTAGTATTATTGCCTTGTTCCAAGAAAATGGATAAGACGGCTAAATCTGCACACAAGAAGAAAGTTTTGCAGTTAGCGAGAAAGAAAATGAGGGTAAGGTGAAACTTACTGTTTTTCTGGTGGCATGGCATGTATCGTCTACAAAAAAGTAATATTATACCCATGCGATGCCACCAACCAATTCTCTCCAATCCTTTCTTATGGTCATTATTTTGTGCTTCTTGTGTTCTTGCTCTCTTTCTGACAAAGCATAAGGGAAAAAACGTACAAAGAAAATATTATGAACTCATCCCTGCTCTCATTTACCTTGTTTCTGTGGACTGGAACTGGACTGGAAGTGTCTGTGGAATGTAATCTACGTATTGTCTTGCATGCCAAAACAACTAACCCACAGAGAAAACAAGAAATACAAGGTTGTTATACAACAAAATGAGTATAAATCCAAGAAAAATTATTACAACCAACTTTCCATGCTTTTCATTTTAAGTATATGGATTACATAAGAACAAATATATAAACAGTATTATCAAATCGTACTATTTATGTTTATATTGTGTTATGTAATAAGCAGCACGTAACAAGAATACATTTTTATGATTTGGATCCGATGAAGGCGATGATGGTCTTTCATCATAATAATCACCACGATTCTCATCACCAAAGCAATTCATAAAAATGTCTCTGGTGCCGTTGCGGGGTCTTCGGCTTCAATCTGCTTTGAAGATGTACAGAATTGGAGCAGCAGCTCTGTAATAAAAATAATTATTTTGATTAGCTGCATACAATGCAAAAAAAATAACAGCCACTTTTTGTTCTTTCTCTGTGTTAACTTACACTAGTGTATTTTTGAAATAAATGTATGTATAGCCATCATAATGCAAAACAAATCTCTGGATTAAAGTGAGATTTTTGGTGTAAGAAAAACAAGTCAGCATCAACATGGACCTCGACTTCACTTCGACTGGATAGAGTATATGAGCTCGGGGGATTGGAGATACGGAGAAAAAAAAGGAAATTAGGAAATTTATATCGTTCCCCATTTTCTCATTCTCTCTGTCTGTCTGAACGGCAAAGGCCAAAGACTGCTGTGTGGAGAGTGGAGACTAGACCAGTAAAATCGAGAAATAAAAATAGTGAGCTAACGGAGGTCGATAAGCCTTCTTCCTAGTTATGTATTCCAAGACAATGGATGAAAAGAAAAAAAAGTAATATTCATTCTCTTTGCGTTTCTTTGTACCCAACAAACAACTTGAATGCAATATTCTTACATTTGTGTATCTGCAGAGATGCAATATCAAAGGCCAGGGAAGAATAGGGAAAAGCTGAAGCGTGGCTTACGAATTTTAATATTGATCGGTTGTCTTTGAAATTTAAATCTGGGTTGCAGAAAAAAATGCAATGCAAAGAGAGCATCATATCGGATGTGGTTTCGACAGGCGAGAATTGGACTTTTGTGTAAACAACTTTTTGATTTTTAGAATTTTTTTGAAGTTGCGAGAAAGAATAAATATAACTTGAAAAAAAGGAAAATACCAAAGCATTTTATTGGATCCACCTTCAAATAAAAAATCACTGGTAGATAGACAGACAAACAAACAAATAACAAACAGAAAGAACTGAGTCGTCTCGTAACAATATGATTTACATAGACTATCATACAATCTAACTATCTGTTTGTACTTTCTTATAATATTGAATATATATTTTATAGTTTGTAGTTCAAATAGTTTTGATGATATGTCCTATGTGCTTTTTCCCAGAGAGTACCATATTATTCCACTCGATCAAGTGGATTGACTTATTCCTTAATACTGCTATGTTTGCCAATACATATTCTACCATGATTACTTGTATTCCCAAAAAAACTGTGTATTTCACTGTGTAAAGAAATTTATGAGCAAGAAACCCTGACTTTTTTCAAACGTCATGTATAAAATTACATTTAAAAGAAAGCAAATTTTTCTACTACCATTGTCAATGCCAAAATCTCATTTTAGCATATTTTACGGTTTAAATGCAAATTAACTCGTCTGTTACCTATTAACTTAGCATCCTTAAAGGGATTGGCTAAATGCAAATTAAAACAGCACAAAAATTTACGAAAACATTTGAATAGCTTTTGTCTGTTGCAAAAACTGGTTCACCGTTTCCATAGCCATTATATCCTTATTTTTTTATCAAGAGGAAAGCAAAACTAGTGAAAAGTCACAATGAACCTTTTTTACCGTAACGAGCTATTATGTGCGAGGTAAGCACCCTCTGAATTCCACGTGTGTGTCTGTGTGCCTATTATAATCGGTCCCTGAAAATTGAACAGGCTAATTTATCTATGTCAATCAGATATAAAGTAATGGCAGTAGTAGTAAGCCTTTAAGTGGATGCCAGCTACGCAGGCAGCGACATTTTTATTCTTAAAAAAGTCCAAACATATCCATTTACGTATTTCCTTTTCTAGCTTCTTCCGTCTTCCTCACAATCTACTTTTCTCGGTTTCCATGAAGAAAAGGAAAACGTCTGCTCTGTCTCCGCTTTTCTGAATCACAATTTTTTTAAACCACTCTTCAGGGTGTTATATAAAATGAGAGTGACGATTAATATGACTACGCACCCGCCGTGTACCATGTGGATTGGGTTGGGGGTGATGATGGCACACTAGACAAAGTAGAATGTGTAATAATAATAATCATAACAGTGATAATATTTCTAAATGACTAATACTCAGAAGGATGCTGAAAAAAATTAGAAAATGAAACGTGGATTGAAAGAAACTTCTTGAAACCTCTTGCTCCTTTTTTATGCCGCCTTCCATTTAAATGTCACTTGGTATGGTCCCTGCCCTGGTCGGGTATGATAATCACTGCAACGTTTTCATTTACATTTTGGCATATAAAAAAAATCTTGAATATGAATACAGAGAAATGGAATTACTAAAAGGAAAAGGCGATGAAATTATTTTTTTCTGCAACATGCCATAAGAATGAAAGATAATCTATAGCAGTAAAACAGTTTCTTTTTTTTCGTGTGAATCACTGTTGTATAAAATAAGGCAACTGAAAACCATGTGCTTTTAGCTTTGGCTAAAGATTCTGTGTATTTTTTTGTAGAGCGAATCGTTCAGTTTTTCTTGGCTATGTCGCTTCTGGTCTGGTCCTGGTCTTCTTGGCATCTGCCTTTTTGGTCATATCATCTTAATAACATTTAGGACCGAAACGGGAGAAAATAAGCATGTAAATCTTTGTTCATTCTTTTCTATCTCTTGCGTTTTTCCTGTTTACCACACAAAAAAATTACTTTCGTTCAACAGGATTTAAACAAAGTAGTGACGTTGGTGGTCATGGTAGCGTGTTAAAATGATCTGGGCAAAGAAACTCTCTCGTTGTTTTTGTGTACGCACCCTTGATCCTCCTCATCCTCAACAAACATTTAAGTTATGTATTTTCACAGGAAGCGTGGTCAACTACTTTTCTTACTTGGCTTTCTTTATTCTTAGTTCCACAATGCTGGTTTGGTTGAATGTCCTTGGTTAGTTATAATTGGGTAGCAAGGCAAGGCGTCATGTTACCAAGGACATTTGCGAGTGTACAGAAATATATCTTGTCAAAATGGATTCAAAAATTTATACTATCATATTATCGTTGTATGAATATAATTACAAATTCGTCGGTTTGTGTTGCGTGAGGATGATACAGTTTTCGTTTTGATGCGTCACAATTTCTTAATAACTTTTGTTTGTCTCAACGTGTAAATATGTAATTACATCAGTTAAGACACTCATATTTTCTAGCCATTATGACTAAAATGTAAGAAGATGGTGAAGTAGTTTACCGTATGTAATTCTGAGCAGTTCTAAAAAAACTAGTGAAATCTCTTTAACAATAGAGCTTCCATTTGATTGTCATCTCTTGGACTGCCGCGCCATGTTCTCGTGTTATAATTTCTCAAAGAGATTTTTTGGGCTCTCTCTGGAGTCAGGTCTGGCTTTATTTTCATGCATGATAATCATTCTCATCTTCGTTCTTCTTACAACTCAAGTGGCCTGCTGCTTCTGCTCCCAAATTTCTTAAATTAATAGCTTTCCAAGTTGGTGGAAGGCATCTTGTAGCCTTGTTTTGATTGGAGGTAACGTAGATTAAACTGAGAATTCCATATCCATCCACTAGTTCCAAAGATGAAACCTAGTTACATTTTGTGATGTCCCCTGATGCGTGCCAAGGAGTCACTCAGATGAATACACGGACACAATAAGAATTTGTTCGGTTGGCTTAATTTCAGTTTCAGACAACAATATCAATGCTACCCATATTTCCCATGTGAATTACATTCTCCCTTTCTCTGGTTTCCCTGATAAAAAAACAAGATATTCGTCTCATTCACCAATAATACAAATAGTCATCACGGTTCACTCACTCCTGTAGTCCTCCTCCATTGTTCATTGTCAATGTAGGGCTTACTCCTGTCTTGTCTACATTTATTTTATTTTGCTCATTAAAACTTCCCTAATTCTCATATTCCCCGCTTTTATTTTCACCGATATTCGTGTCAGCCCCACCTACAAGATCATTAACGTAAATAATGAATAGATTAACAAAAACGAAGTTTCATTGTTAGAAATACACTCATCTTTATCTTGAGTAGGAACACACGCCGTACGCATTCTCATTAGTTAGTAAGTGTACACGAAACCTGAAAATACCAAAAAAAAACTTCATTCATAAACAAAATACCATAAAGTATCCAAAAAAAAAATTTAGTCGTACACGGAAAAGGAAACAATAGATAAAGTACAATAGCTAGAGTAATCATTATCGTGGAAGATGCGTGCTTTCGAAAATCTAAAAAAAAAAATGGAAATGGAACTCTCCACCTACCCATTTACTAAAATTCATAGTTAGACTTTTATTTTTGAATGAATAAAAAAAGATGCTTGTGTGCAATTTGCTTTATATAAAAATTGCGATTACACCTTGCATTGTTATTATCATTGTTTGTGGAAAATGTGTATTTGTCCTTATTCATGTCTACATGTTTTACACGGCATTTTCTTTGTAGTGGTTCGAAAGTAGTATGTACGCTACAGTCATCAGTTCTCCTGAATTGCCTGAGAGGAAGTTGAGAAAAACCGACTATGTACATTTCATTCTGTGTATTTTTTCCCCGTTTTAACATGCGTAGTTTGTAGTTTTTCATAGAAAAGTAACAATATTCTTGGTAGTTTAGTTGGTAGTATACTGACTGATGAGAATACTATGAAAAAAACGTAATATAACTTTGCATACATCTTCTCTTGTCTTTTTTTTTATCATTTTCATGCATGTGTAAGCATTATGGGAATTGGAAGAAGCATGTTGCTACAGTTACTCCACGTTTATTACATTGAAATTTTGTGTACATAGTAGAGAACATAATAAAATGTGTAATGTAGGCACACGAATTTTAATCTAGACGAGAATATAAAACGGAGAAAGTTTTTTTTTGAAGATGACGTCATGAAGAGGAAAAAACGAGAGAAGTATCTGACACCATAGAGATTTATTTAATATTAGCATATTTTTTTTTCAAGAGTAGAACAGAGCACTAGCCTAGAAGATCGAACAAAAGAGTATACTAAAGCAACTTACTACATTAGCAATTTAATTTTAGGTGGATGGAATGTATATTGCAAAATGTATGAATTTATTTTTAGTTCTAAAATTGCAGAAAAGCTATGAAAAACTGTATTAAAAGCTATCCAACAGCCGTTATAAATAATTTACTGATATTTGTGTCTATTGACCTTCAAGCTGCAGCTGAATGGATAATAATTTATTTGATTTGGTTATTTTTGAAAAAATATTGCACGTGTTATAAATATTACAAGTTTAAATTGCAGTTACCTTGCAAACCCCGTAATTATTTTTGCGTAATCGTTTTTACCCATTGCATGTTGCGCAAAATCATAACTGCGTTACATAACCAAGAATGCAAACAAAGGTGAAATGATCTCGGTGTTTCCCCATCAAAATTGTGTCAATGATTATATTTCTAAATTAAGAAATTTAAATGCATTGCATTTCATTCACTTTAGTAGTTAGTCAAACAAAAGTAGATGATGCATGGCCCTCTGATGCACACTAGGTAGCCTAGTGATAGCTCTCTATCAGATCAGATATAAAATTCATTCATATTTTTGTCCATGGATATTTATTTTGCATTCAAATTGCATTGCCAAATATTCAGTGATAAATTTGATGGCGTGATATTTTTGAATGACTTTAATTATTGCGTTGATGCGTGCGTACGTGTATAAAACCCAAAATATATTTTTTTGCGTCGAAGCTAAGCTATGAAAAATGTAACGGTTTGCTCATGATCAGAAACAGGAGGTGTGTAATTTGAAGTCGCCACCTACTGTTCTTTATAGCCTGGTTAATAATAGGAGTGATCGAGTGATGAATATTGATGACCTTTGATGCATTCAATCCAACATACAAAGCTGAATGTGGAGCAGGGTTGTAATTTACTTCATCAATCCTTTTCACGCTCATTTGACTAATACTTCTGGTGTCTAGCAAAATATTTTTTTGTTCGTTGCATCATGGAGCGAACTAGACAACTATAATTAAGTTAAGTAAAAAGGTATGCATGTATAGTACAGGGTGTGGTCATCGAGCACAAAGCTTGTCAACGCCTGGAAATCTTACATAATTAAAGATAAACTAATTATAAGTAACAAAATGTTTCAACTTTTGTCATTTATCCAGTGGTATGAGATGATAAAGAATTTACAAGACATGAGAAATGCTAATTTGTCCAACATAACTTATTTGTAGTTAGCATGCACATCAACATGAAGCTTATGTAGACCATTCTTCAACGGAAAATCAAAAAAAAATTTTTTGGGTAACTTCCTTGATTTTGTGTATCAGATAGTGTCAGCGGATTATAGTATCGAGAAAGAAGGCGTTTATGTCGTGAGAATGCTTTGATAGCATTTTTTGCCAGTCAAATAGCATATCTCTGAATCTAACTCGGTTGAAAAAAGAAAAAAGTTTTGGGAGCACCAAATTTTGCTTCCTTATCCATCGTGCCATGGTTGCAGTGGCAATACTGTGAATTTTTGAGATTATACTAAAACTTTTTAAACTCTGATAAAATCGCAAAGGTGCATATAATTAGGTTAATATTTTCATAGAAAATATATTTAAAAGTAGTGCACTGGCTATTCCTGTCATTAGAAGTAGAATTCCTCTGGAAAAAATGGAACTAACGTAAGAACAAGTCGCATAATCACTTTGTCCTTCCTCAACATGGAAGGTGCAAAATATTATATGAAGTTTGATGGAGGTACCAAGGATAAAAAAGTTTTTTTTTTGCATGCGTGGTGCATACTGTATACCGTGCAAAAAAGTCATCACAAAAGAAATATTACTTTTTGTGACTTTGACAACGGCATTGGAACTTGGGACAATAATGTATGATCTTGATAATAGGTTGTTGCTGGCAAAAGTATTTAGCCG
Organism: Entomobrya cf. arborea Gr-Col-00668; assembly: GCA_034699025.1. Taxonomy (NCBI): domain Eukaryota; kingdom Metazoa; phylum Arthropoda; class Collembola; order Entomobryomorpha; family Entomobryidae; genus Entomobrya; species Entomobrya cf. arborea Gr-Col-00668. The sequence goes on along the minus strand of JAQIWN010000030.1, from coordinate 4,766 downwards.
TTTTTGATATGGCTTTTAACGAATTTACAGCAAATTTGTAGCTTACCAAAATTCAAGTTCCAGGTACCCTACTGGTTACTTTCGATACATTAAATTTAGAAACTCGTAGTAGTACCCTGCACGATTAAATTAACATCTATATTTCTTTTTCGCTTACGAGTTTCTCCAAAAAAAACATTGTTAACCTTTCTAGTGTTCTACTAAACATTTTATATAGAATTTTATTTTTTAAATTAGGTATGCATGCAAAACTAACTTAAAGTTAACTAAGCTACTTAAAGTTAAAGTATTATTATTATTTATGCATTCGTATTTGTTAATCTTGCAAAACAGTTTAAAATTTGGAAAGTATAAAACTAGTTACCACCAATGTATTCTAGCAGCCTTGCCCGCTACACCACGCCTTCTTTTTCTCAAACCGCAGTATAGAACCCTTACGCAAAACAGTTCCATTGTTTTATTACATATGCATTTAACAATTTAGTTAATAACGAACACCAAAGTAGTAGTTCACAACTTTTGTCATTAAAGCAAGTAAATATTCACAGTTCTGGGTCAACTCACCCACCTTATAGTATTCTCCAGTTTCCTTTTTTTCCACAACTATTTTTCATGCATATCTATCAAGTGAACCGGACGGATGGACGTACATTTTGTTTTAAGTTCACTTCACCAACAATTTAGTAACTTTACCAAGTTGATACACAATTTTATGGAAATATATGCTCACACTTGTTCTTGTAGGCACACATAAATAAAAACTGTAATTAAGTTTCTCAAGAAAAAAATAGACGAAAATTTGAAACATTCAAAAAATAAGCCATGTTGTTAGTTAGCTAATTGTTAATTTTACTCCAACTTTAAATCTTTAAAGTATTATTTAAAGCTTGTGGCTAAATGCATGGACGGACACACAAAAAAGCCAACACTACATATTTTGGATCCTTAAATATAAACAAAAAGTATTTTCTCGAAAAACTTTATATAAGCCACCAAAACTTCATTTTATTAAGTTGCCGCTGGAAAAAAGTGAAAAGACAAGGATATCACTGCGCTGCTTTTGGATAAATATATCACCTTAACATTTATAACTACGTCTGGGCTACCGGCTACCGCCACTACTCCTACTCATAATACACTTTACACTCTTGCATAAAAACACCACACAGGGAAACTTCTACTTGCTTCTTTCACTCCCAACAAACTTGCAAACTACATCTATAAAATTACAATAGCCCCTTTATGTGGTGGGGAAACATAAGCAATCCAACACGCTTAAAATTTCTGGAGAAATGTTTCTTTCACTGAAAAAATATATACTCGTGTGGCTTGCTTGGTTAATATATGACTTTAGCTCTTTTCCATGAGGTTACCGGGTTTAAAAAAAAGTTCAACAAAGTTGTCCGTGTAGTACACGAGCTTCAATCTTGTAACTCTCATGTTACAATGCCCCGAGTTTCATTTCCTTGCATCAGTATAATACTTTGTAATTGTAATTAATCAGCATAGCATAATGCATAACATAGCACTGTGATTGTTTGAGCCTTTCTATAAAATCATAGAAAAGGATTCGTTGCAAAAGTGATCTAAACTGTAAACTCCACGACGCCTAGTGATTAACATTCTAATAGCTTGGGATTCCTTTGTCCTGAAAATCCGTTTGAATATATAAACTTTAGCAAAAGACGCAAATGGACAATTTCAAAAGTTGGTTAAGAATAAATACATTGTCAAGTCTTTATATATTCTCTTGATTATGCTTACATGAAATACAGTTCACCGTAAAGTCGGTAAAGGTAACGTGGTTCTTTATTCCAAATAGTAACCAACTTCCAAATGGCATATGCCTGCATTAAACTGTTTTATGAATGTATATTTTGCTTTGGTTTACGGGGATTTTACATAATATTGCAGACATATGGCCACTATAAGCTCTACTGTCTATTTATTACCAAACCAAGTAAGTAATTCTGTGAATTTTTTAGGAAAAATGACAGAAAAGCGGTGAAAAGTTGTTTTTTAGTTAGTGCTTCTCTTTTTTCTACCTGTCTGGCACACAAAGTGGCATGGCGGTGAGAACTACTGACGTTGAAAAAATTTATATTCCAAAAACTTTACTTTTTTTTGTTCTACCCAACACCACTTTCATCCTTTCACATTAGCAAAATGAATGCAGATGTGAAGTTGGACGTTTGGCGGTGGGTGACGGTGGTGTTACCAGTTAACTTGACTTGCTTCCTTTTTACTTGGTATTATCCAACTTTTTTTTCTGGATACTCACACACTCACTCTACTCTGATTTAACCTTTAAAATTAACTCGATTACAACACCAATGAAAACTAAACGAAAAAAAGTAGAACCAGACCAGCTTAAAGCTTACATTCTTATCCAACACCATATTCATTCATAAGATTAAAAGTAAAATGTATACCTAAAAAGGGAAGGAAAAGGCGTTTGAGGAAAATACAAATTTAACACTTCCTCTCTCCACAAGTAGTCCATGGAGAAGTTGAAAAACTAATTACGGTGGTATAGTGGCGGTGGTGGTAACACTTTCTCCAGCTATTCCATCGGACACTCTGCACTATGTGAGTGCTATAGAAAAGTATACAAACAAACTTTTCTCATGATATGATAGAATACATGCATGCAGACATACTTTGTTGACAAATTTGATTTGCGATATATTAAAACAGCTTAACCATCATCACCACCGCATCATACACCCACTAATACCCCAAAACCGCTACTGGTTTCCATAATAACCATATATGCCATGATGCCCTTCTCACTACTTTACTTCCATCATCATCGTCATCACCAAGTTTTCGTAACGTAACATTACAACTAGTGCACAAAATTATTTGTGTCCACATTTTATGTGATCTGATTTTCAGACAAAGGGAGAATGACAATAAATTAAAATCCATAAACCGTCACATGATGATTTAGCAATTAATCATGTTTATTTCTCACACATCTGTTTTTATCTTCCGAACCATGCAACTCAAAAATTTCTAAAAGTTTTCCTTTAAATTTCACCGCGTTTGCTTATGTAAAAAAACAAAGTGTGTTAAAATAAAAATTGTAATGTTTTTTAAAAGAAATAAAATCGAGTAAAATTTTAAATTACAGCTTTAAGCAAAATGACTGGTTGTTTCATAAAGAAACGACATAGGCATGTAATTTACTGTTTGAGATTACCGGTCCTAGTCCTAATATAACATTAGTTGTAAGAATAAATGCTGGTAATTTAATTTGAAAGTGAGCATGATAGAAAGTACACTTTCAACGTGTGCGTCTTCTTCTATCTGTCGCTTAAAATAATGATATTCAAAGGAAGAATGATTATGCATATTGTGCTGTATGATGACAATGACATCTTTAAAATATCTGTCATCTGAATGCACCTGATTTTGAAATTGTCAATCTGACGTCACAAAAATTTCCTTTTGCAGTCATTTTGATTTGATGTCTTGAAAAGTTTTTCTTAAAAAAAGAGGCTTTTAAAGTCTCAACTTATAGGTATGTATGTTACGATGAGAAAAAAATTATTTTATTTTTGAGGCAACTGTTTTACACAACTGTTTTAATGTTTAGGTAAAAAAAGCTGTTGAAGTGACGCATAAAATTTATGCTCTGATAAAATTCAATTCCGTAGTTGTCACCATTACTGTTGTTGTTCTTCAACTAAAGTCTCTAGTAGTATTACTGCAACCCTCATGTTAAATGGCTAGAAAATCAATATTTTTTCCTAACAAACAAAAAAAAATCAATCAATCATAGACTTTTTAAGATAAATAATTAGACGCCTCACTACTTTTGACTTACTTTAGCAAATAAGCGTTAATGCTACTTTATCAGATAAATGATAAAACAATGTTTTCATAGATTAAATGTTGTACTATATGTCATTTTATTTTGCGCAAATAGCGCAACGCTACCACAATGAATTTTGTGGCAGATGGTTTTTACCTTTGAACAATTTTTAACTACAAATTTAATATCCATCCTTGATTTAGATTTGCGTCATTTGCGTCATCTCTTAATATTTAGTGTGTATGCCTTACTCTATTGTGTGGTTGAGTAATTCGGCTAACATTGAAATTAACACAAAGTACAAAAACAGGGAAGATCAACTGTAAGCTGGCTGAACCGGTACTTTTTCACAGTGGCCCATAGGTTCATGGCTCGTCTCATTTTAAAGCTTAAATGTTTTCTTGCATTGTTTGTCTGTCAATCCATCCGATATTTTTACTAAAAACTGATTTCAATTTTCAATATACCTACATAAATACATAAAATACTATAAATTGCAGAGATTTTCCACAAAAAAATATAAATTGGCTTCTAAAGTTTAATGTATCTGGTCAACCGTAACCATTGTGGTGAATATAAATCGAATATTATGCTAATACTTTCGGTTCTCAGTTTTCCGTTAACAATAAAAGTGTTTTACATTCGTTTTTCAATTCTCTCATTATCCTTTTTTTGCGGTTCAGTCAGACCAGACCAGGATTGGGTGACAACCTAAGTTTGTGACAACCTCCGTTTTAGGGATTAGCCCAAGAGATTAAGATAAAAAGAGTCAAATACTGAAAAGAGTGAAAATCTCCGCTCAGAAGCAAAAAATGCATATTTGAGTGGCAACTATTCGCTAGTATACCCCTTTGCTAATATTTCGTTCTTCAACACAGCTTTCCCTAATTATTACAACTTGCTTACTAAAAAATACAATTGCATATGGGAAAGAGTACGGTAATCT
>JAQIWN010000029.1:0-75315 GCA_034699025.1 Entomobrya cf. arborea Gr-Col-00668 | reverse complement strand
TAAAGACAAAGGCGATTTCATAAAAAATGAATGCATACACTTATACACAACAAACCAATCTAATACCGTTCCAAACATCTAGTATTTTATTAAATATTCATACTTACCGAGCGAACTGGATTTTTTAACTACCTTCAACCTCACTCATATAGTCTGTTGGCAAAATTACGAGTAAAGTATGCATGCATTTTTATAAATATGAAAATGAATCATTTTGGGATTTCAAACTGTCCATAAAAAACCTGGCTTCCAGAAATACACAATGTACTCCCAAAATTTCAGGCAAGTACTTACTTGCACACAAATACCTTTTTTGGACTGATTCATGAAGAATTTAAAGAAGTTGCGATGGGAAGAGAAGATGTTTGAGAGGATAGGTAGTCAATTAAAAATTGTCAGGTGCTTTCTGATTTCTAAAACCTGGATAAAATTTCTTAAAAATTAGTAAGCGATAATTGTTTATAAAATTGTGTGTTGTTATTTAAAGAAAATAGGTCTAAAGGACAAACACACCGAGCTTACGATCACAATACACTAGCATTGCTTTAACATGATTGTTACGTTTATGTACGTATCACTGCTACGTGCATACATAAATATATTATATTATATTATGAATATGTAGCTTGTATACCAAGAGAAAAAAGTGGGAATATTTTTGAGAATGAACGAGAGTGTGTAAGAGAGAGTAGATTTCAGAATGATTTAAACACTAAATGTTGTACTGTGGCAATGGCAAAAGGGTGAAGTCAAGCATGTGATAAAAAAGGTCGATCAGTTTGGTAGCAAGAGACGATTTCACTGGAAGCCAGCTTTTCCCAACTAATGCACACTAAAAGAATTCACCATTAAACACGAGTTGTCTTTAACATACAAGGTATGCATACATGTGGTGTGAGCATTTTATAGCGTAATGTTATATTAAATATAAAAAAAGGTAATGTATTGCTATTTAAAAAGGTATGTTATTGTGGCGGCGTAGTAGTAGTAGTTACCTTATTTAATCGTATTTTCTCCCTGCTACTTGCTTCTCTTTTGGTGCCAATAGTGGGTTACATTACATAACATACACACCACCGTTCAACTCCAATAAAGAATACATTGATAATGCCACCGACAATGCCACCCACACATGTACACACACACGGTAGTTGATACAAGCGAGCTAAAGTGGTAAACCAACCTGAAAAATCGCATTCGTTCCTCTTTCCAACCCATCCTATATTCAGTCATTTCCGTCCCATTAGAATCGATTTATCTAGTGAAACTCAAACAGCTATTTTCTGACTAACCATTCAGCGTTTCTGATACTGTTACTATTACTGCACCTAGCACACGAAACCCCAAAAAGGCCGGCGAAGCAAAAGAGAAAGGATAAAAAAGAAACAGGCAGCCAAACGATGCTCACCCACCGTGTGCTGTTTTATTTTGTACCTTATTTTAAGGTAAGTGCTTCTACCTAGACTAGACTGTCATATATGTCTACATTTTATATATTCTTTTTTTTATGCTTCGTCCATTTTCACTTTTTTTCATTTTGACTACACGGTACATGGTAATCCTAAAACCTCGAATGGGAAACATTTTACAAATTCATAATACTACTGTTGACGATGTGTAACAACTTGTACAACAACTTGTATTGCCGGATTATCTGAAACCATTACCAGCAAAATACTACTTCAATCCAACATTCATCGTATGCAATAAAAAAGAGTTGCACACCATTATTCCAACCAACCAACTTAACAAACCGCAGCAATAATAGTATACGTTTTTAGTATATTTTGTGGCTAAAGGTAATGTACCGTGTGTTTATATTCAAAAGGTAGAGTATACCCTAAGTTGTTTGAGATTTTCTGTGAGAAATGTACAAAACAAGATGCCCCTTAGGGAGAAAATGGTGATGTTCTTGTTGATGATGATAATACCATAACTTTTCCTTTAGCAAACTTACCTCACTAACTTTACAAAATATATACACACAAAAGCTAAGTAAACTTTATTCAATGTTGCGCTTCTCAGGAATAGTTGGGGAAAGTTGGAAGAAGAAAAAACTTTTTTCACATTTTATCTCAAGTTCCCCTGCATTCCCTGGAAGGCCACATCTGAATAATAGTAATGTTGTTAGAAATTCTAAGAAACCTCAAAATAAATTTACATGTTTATAAAAAGGAAATCAGGTAATTTCGATGGTGGAAATCGTGGAAATGGAAATTGGTTTGATATTCAAACAGTAAAAGTATCACAAATGTTCGACAGCCTTCAATAGCGGATTGGTTTTTTTTTGTACAGTAGCCGCCAAAGTCTAATCAAATGTGTCATTTGAAGTGAGTGCTTCCTTTTATGACCGTGTCTAAATCTCAACCCATACCTTAAGAGCATTCCGACAAATTGAAAGCAAAGTTTGACCGGATATTAGGCAAGTATTTAGAGCATTAACTTGATTTCTTACTATTATCCTCGTAAGTAAATAATGGAAGACCTTGGAAAACTTGATTTTCTCGAGGTAACTTGAGTCGTAAAATTAAGTAAAAAAAGCTAGGGAAAAAAAGAATGAAAATGAAAAATACTCGCGGTGATTTTGAGAGCTCTTAATGTACTACGCAAATCTCTGGTAAGCCCCTTATAAGTAGGTAAGTTTTCCTTTCGGTGCCGGTGGTGCGGTGCCCCATAATAATATGAATGCCTTTATGCACACAAGGCTTTCCAAGAAAATCCGCCGGTGGTAGTGTGTGGTATAAGGAGGTAGGTAGTACACGTATTATGCCAACAAGAAAATAAGAGTGGTTTTGCTTCTTACAGACTTTTGGGTTGTTTGAAGAAAAGCAAATCTTGGAAAGAGAACTTATGAAAAGCACCTTGCAACCGCATAGGACTCCGGGCTGTAATAAAGTGTAATTTTATTGCCATGATATGTACACCGATGACTTGTTCTAGTACCGCTGACTACAATATACATACTTTCCAAAAAGTTATCGGAAGTAGTGTATTTAGTGTAGCTTGTGTAATGCAAACAGTTATAGTATTTATATTATAGATGCTTAGTTCCCGCATAAAAAGAGCCTAAAGGGGTTCGAAAAGAAAGATTAGGGTGGTTTGGTATCGTATACAAAGCTACTCTCACACGGCAACTTTTTATCCCTATTATTACCTATAAAGGTATATGTATAAGTGTGTTGTATGCTCGTATAATGGCATTCCTGTCTTCCTCTGTTGCTCCTGAAAATGTTAGACAGCTCAAGCGGAAGAATACCTAGGAACACCTATCTCTTTTTGCTTTCATTGAAAATAAGGTTGCGTGAATTTTGCTCCGCAGAATTTGCTACACGAAAATTTGTGAGTATGAAGTGGAGTAAACGGAAAGATACAAGATACATCAAAGGACATCCTGTTTTTCACGGAGAAAAGGTTTTTACATGGATGGTGGAGTGGAGAACCTCCAAATGTTATACCTCTCTTGTTCCCTTTTCACTTTCCGCTTTTTCTCCAACAGCCAGAAGAGTAGATTTACAGGTTTGCTTTTGAAAAAGGATCACTTGCTATATGCAGCAGTTAGCAAAAGACGAATAAAAGGTACGTAAAGTACAAAACATGACAAGATGATAATAAGGACACATGCACAAAAACTTTGTTACTTTCACTTTGCTCTCTCACATCTCTCCCTCTTGTAAAACGGAAGGAAAAGGTGGGCGCCATGCACAAGGATGTCTCGTATTATTTGCTTGCCTGACTGCTCTGCTTACTTTTCTCTCTGTAAAGATTTCGTACTGTCAACTCATTTTGTAAAGGTGAAGTCAAGTGAACTGCAGTAATGTAACTTTTCCGTGTTCTCTTATGTAGCAAAAAAGTGGAAGCAATGTAATATTTAATGTAAAGGTTGTGTTATATCTTCTTTCCTTGTTTCTTGATGCCTTGAAGGATCAACTTTGAGCATTTATCAAACTTTCTCTTCTGTTCCTCCTTCCCTCTCATCTCTTTTTACCTCACTTTTCTCTTGTTGTTGTCTCTTTTTGCTTTTCTCGCGCTCTTTTTGTGAGGCAAGAAGAAAAGATGATGAAGAAGATGATTGTTCAGAGGGTAAGACTACGTGAGATTTGTAGGTGTGCTCTCACCGTATGAATAAAATGAATAGGACTAATAATAAAACGTTTCCTCTCTTCTTCGTCTACATGTGCTTCTGCTTTGCTACACAAACATAAAAGAACAAGCACATTTATATTTTCTCCTTTTATTCATTCCGGTAAAAGAGCACGTAACAGACAGAGAGACACAGATATACATGCACAGCAATAATGAAAACCCCAAATCCAACTTTTTTTCTTCCCAGTCAGATGAAAACCCACCTTTTCATTCATCCTTGCAAAGAAAGAAATGGGCTTACTTTTGCTCACCAGTCCCGATGAGATTTGAGCAAGGATAAATGCGCCCCCAACTTGCCATAATATAAATATCTTCAGTACACCGCATCATAAAAAGGATGAAAAAGCAGAGCAGAGAGGCAAACAAGGGGCAACATAACATTTTATCTCTCGCTCTACTTTACCTTGACTTGAGAGCGTACAAAATCCATTTTACTTTCCTTACCTTTTCATCCGATTTCCTCCAGGCACCACTTTCTTATGCTTGACTCACTTCCCATCATCATCGTCCCTAACCCAACAACACAAAAGCTTGGAAATTCTACTATTTGTTGGCGGCTTGGATGTGAAGAAACCATGATAATATTTACTTACTCTCTCTACATAAATATTGCTTTATGAGAAGATCTTGTCTAGACATTCTCCAACTGACTCAGCTTACATATCTTATTGCCCTCACGTAACCAAAATATATACACACGTTAAATAAATATAAATATCTTTCCTTCTTCAGTCTTATTTTGATCATTTTTGGGTTTTCATATCTCTTTTCATATGGAAAATGGGATCTTTGTGGGACTTCTTAACTTGACTTATTCGTTCACCCGAAAGTCAACGTGGTAGAAGAAGGTAGAAGGCTATGTCCCAAGAATAGATTAAACGTGTAGATTACAAATCACATTTTCCTTTCGTGGAATAAATACCTTTTAGCTTACGAGAGAGAGAAAGTCAAACGAAAAGTAAGTGTCGGAGGGAAAAAGTGAGAAATAACATGACAGGTTGAGAGATTAAAATTCAAGTTGTTGTGAACGGAGGTTTAGGAAAAAGAGGAAAAACCAAAGCCACAAAAATATCATTTACATTCACTTAAGTGGAAATAAATCGACAACACGAAGTCAGCCAAAATGGGACATTAATCACAACACATTTTCTGGGTTTACAGTAGTAACTAAACAAGTACTCTCGGATTTTCTAACATACGACAAAATTATATATAAGTAAAAGAGTACGTACATTGCGGTTTATGTTTTCCACTGCTTTCTGCACAAAAACTTAGTTACAGTTAAAACAAGCAAGCAAAAGAGTGGTGCATTTTGATGGTCCACCGGGGACCATTTTGTTCAACATTATTGTCTTTTCAGTGTAACTCGCGGTGACATTTTCATGCTCATAGTCTTTCATCGCAATGATCCTTTGCACATATAAAACGTAAGTTAAAAAGGTAAGTAGACTATATTCCACTCTATTTATTTATATGTACATACCTTCACAAAAACAACCCTATTTGCCCTCTTCATCTCAAATATCTCATGTGAAGTCACATGAAAGTTGTTTCATTTTCGTTTTCCTGTAGCTGGAAACTATAAGCGAGCAGATTTAATGCTTAAAATGTGGATAGAATGTACGGTCTATTATATTCACATCTCGTAAGACGACAGCATCCATAAATTCAAATACTTATCACTATTTCTCTTATTCTTTTAACTTGCAGAGATGCACGCATAGCTGGGAAATAGATTCAACAATTCTAGATGTGAGTGAATATTTATCTGCTTTCCTTAACCAAATCTTCATAAAATGGTAAACAATAAGCAATTTGTTAAAGTTGTACAGGAAATCTGAAGGACATCTGGAATTGGTACGGCAAAACGGCAGCAGCACGTCTACGTCTAGAAATGAAGTAATTTAACTGGCATTTTGGGAAGAGAGTGGACTCAAGTTAAGTTAAACAAAGAAACGAGCAGGGTGAATTTAATGAATAGGTCACAAAACGGCACAGCAAGACAAATCCCATTGTCAACTTTATCATCAGCTGGGTAAAGAAGATGATCATTTGATCATCATCCTGGGTAAACCCAGGTCATTTGAGTTTAAGAAAAACCAAAATAAACATTTCCCAATCGACCCCAAAACCAGAACAACTACAAACACACCAGACAAGCATCCACACCATAGTCATTTTGACTCCACTTAAAGCAATTACATAACAAGTTACAACAACTACATCGATAACTGCTACTTTTCTGCTGTGACAATGATATGAGGGGTAAAGTCGATGACGGCAATTGTTTGTTATTACCATGTATGCCGAGAATACTTGGTTTCGTGAGCTGTTTTATATACTCTACTTTAGCTTCCTTCCTAATGTCGTTTTCCTCTCGAAAGCCATTTTCTACTTATTCTTCTCTCCTGCTTGCCTACTACAATTTCAAATATGAGCAATTTCCATCCGTCAGGGGCTCTTTTGTAAAACCATTTTCTGCTCCCTTAATAGTAATCGTTGTCATCTTGGTAGTAACAATACTACTCATAATTCTAGTGGAGCACAAAGTACAAAATGTACTCCACTTTTTTTCCTTAAAAAATCTGAAATCTTTCTCTTTCTCTCTTTCTGAAGTCATTCGAGTGCCAAAAGAGAAAAGAAAAAAAAGTTAAAAAAGGAAGCCAAATAAGGGATCCGAAAACATTTTTGAAATGTAAGTGCTCTTCACTAAAAAAAAGTAGAGGAGAGAAAGAGAGCAAAAATGGCGAGTATTCCTAGCCACCAGCACACACAACTCAACCATAATTACCTTATATTGTGTTAATGCTACTTTGTTCCACTGAAAATGAAATTCAAGTAGCAAAATGCTATTGCTAGCACAGTTTTTATAGTTTTACCATATATGATCTGTAAAACGACCATTTATAATGATAATGTAAACTTCCAGACATGTTGTTCCTTAGACAAAAAAGGTATGTACATAGATGACTTCGGAGAGACAAAGAAGGAGGGAGCAATGTTATGAAATGTGGTTAATAGAAATAAAAACAGAAAAATTGGACAAAATTTCCTTCGTTTTATATGTATTCTCATCTCATTGCTCTTGTTTCTTTTTAGAAAGCTTAAAAGATTTTTATCAGGATACACGTTAAGTTTTTTGTACTAGGACTGCGGTGTGTTTATATACACGTAGATATTATTATATTATATTACACGAAAAGTTGAATGCAACAATAGCCACAATGTATATAAGATTTTTTAGCATTTTTTTTGCTTCTTTGTCTTCTCTTTGGGAATGGATAAAGGAAAAAAAACAAGAAGGATCCAAAAAAATACAAGAGACCATACTTTTGTTTCACTTTCATCATACAACGTACATATAGGTACATGTATAAAAAGCAAGTAAAACATTTTTGTGGAAAATTGGTAAATCCAATAATGCTATTCTTATATATTATTATACACACTCAAACCAGAGCTTATGTCAAAATGCCAGAAATCTGGCGTCGCCTTCCCAATAAATCTATTCTTTTCCGTAAAATATATTTTTGTCTGTGCAAACTATGCTTGCTTCATGTGACCAGATGAGAGAGAACGAGCCAGAAAATGAAAAAGGAGGAAAAACCAACAATGGACCTTTAAGACGAGCGGGAGAGAGAGAAGAGATGATTGTTTCTATTTTCTTTTTTTATTTAATAGAATAAGGACGTACTTAATAAAAAGCATGAGTTTTATCTTCATTGAAGTAGTGGAAGCAATATCATCAGTTTGGCAGCAGCAGGAGCTGTAAGTGTAGTACTTTTGACGAGTTCACATTTTCCACCAAAACCAAGAAGAAACTGGAAGTAATAATAACATGACAGCTTTTACTGGAATGGTATGAAATGGAATCTGTATTGTTATTAGCTCACAAAAGCAACCTTAGACTTTCTGTGTAAAACTGTCCTGCATGTCTTTCCTGCCTGTCATCATCTCAATGATCATTTTTGCCATTGCTTCTGTGACTTAAGGGAAGAATAAAACTTGACTACCGAGAATAGCACCGAGTTATATTACTGCTTAGATAGATGAGCGTTTTGATGGTAATGATGATTATTATCTTCGGTCGCCGTAAGAAAAAGAAAAATATTAAGATTGGTGAAACATGGATTATTTCGTTGAGATCGTTCACTGAATAACCACTTTTACATGTGCATAAGTCACCGAATCATCAGTACAGATTATTACTATTTGCAAGTGCCCATTCTATTATTGGAACAACATGTTGGAATGATGTAACTTTCGCTATTTTATGTTGACATTTTTCTCTCAGATTTCCGCGAGAAAATATTCGCCTTAAAAGTTCATATTTATTGAATTCTTATATTTTCTAATTAGTTATTAGCTTAGTTAGCATATATACGTAAATTAAATACTTATCTCCAGTTCGGAGTATACTTTCGTGTTATTTTTTAACCCCTACCTCTTCTTAATTCTCCCTCATTTTTTCCCTAGTAAACAAAAGAACACTTTTCTCTAACAGCCCCTACTTAATGTTATGTATTACAAGTTGTAGACACTCTTAATAATTCTGTTGAGGTTGAGAGTGTTCTTTATTACCCTCTTGTTTTTTTTTACTGTTGGTTGTGTCTAGTATATGTTTCGGTGAAGTGTATATAGTCCTGGGATATTTTTGCTCTACTATTCATACATACGTAAATTTTATTTAAAAAAGAAGTCTCATTCCAAATTATTTTTAAACATTCATTTCTGGCCTGTCTATCTTTCATTGTCAGATAAACCCAAAAAAACTATAGAATGCAGTCAGAAAATATAATAACATCAAGGATCATCCCGTTTTCAACTATCATCTCATCTTCATCCTCACACCGTTGTCGGCATCATCAAACTATCTTGCACATTTTTATGTTGTTTCTTCTTTTTTTTGAGTATCTGCCTATCATTGACACGGTGGTTGTAGTACTGGTGTTGATGACGATCTTGATGATATGATGGTACTTTACTCGCTCTTGTTTTATTAAATGAAAGCATTTTTATGCCCTAGCAGCTCTCATCCCATCATGGCCCTCACATCATCACAATTTCCCTGCTGCTTTTCTTTCTTGCCCTCTCCATTTCATCTCATTTGCATCCGACAAAAAAATTACTTATGATTTTCCCCTTCTTATTTTCTTCTAGTAAAAAAAATCATAAAAATATAAAAAGTACCCCAAGAATTTTTATATTTTTAACTCATGAAACACAGTAGCTACACTACACTCCCTCTTTTTTGTTTGTGTATTATCATCACCATTATTCCTCAACTCTTTACTCTTTGCTCATCTTCATTTAAACTTCTAGCAAGCCCGGACCTTACTCGATCTTTTTCTCTCTTCTCTTCTGCTCCGACAGTTTCCCATTCCTACTATTATGCATATCAGCTTAATAATTTAACTTTTTTTATTTTAGTACAAAGTAGTTACATGTGTATACAATTTTTTAATTCAAAGCCGAACAACGCAACGGTACGAATACACAACCCCAAAAAATGAATAATCATCATCACATTTTTTTACATGTACACACAAAGTTTACAAAGTAAAAAATTGAAAAAATACATTACTTATTATGATGTTTTTTTCAGTTTCTATGCAGCCATGTAGCAAAGCCAGGGTTGTGAATGTGAAGCCAATAAGACAGCACTTAAAAATGCATGCAAGTCGCCCTATTACTTTTGACTCTGTAACGTTATTATTATGAATATGTAACAAAAATGTGATATGATGGTTTTTACTTATTTTTTCGTTTAGAAAGAAAGTTACTCGTGCAGTAAAAGTAAACCCACACCGACCAGCCAAATTTTCCCTGCTGCTCCAAATGATGAATGGGGTATTTACTTTTGCTTGTGCATAAATAAATATACATACGCTGATGAATTCATATTCATATTGAAAAATTGTATTCATTAAAAAAGTTTAAAAAAATCTTCTAGTTGAGTTGTTCTGAACAAAAGAGTGGTAGTGTTGTTATAACCGAGTACAGCAAAAGGTCATACAAAAATTGCATTTTCTTGGCTTCTATTTTTATATTTGCTACTTTTACCATAGTATGTAGTATGGTATATTGTAGTCTAAATTCCCAAGTTGCTTCGTTCAAGTAATCTCTTAGGTTCATTATCATTTTAAAACCATTTTGATTATGTAGTACTGGGAAGACGAGCATAAACACATGCAAATTAGATGTATATTTTTGAGATAACCATAAAAGAAATGAGTCAATGTTGAAGTAGTGGTTGAGATAAGATACATTCTTGAGGTGTCTTTGTTACCCTTTAGAAGGTGTCTTATGATACAAAATTCAAGAATGAATAGGGTTCAACATCAAGCCCTAAAAATGCCCTATTTTTCTGGGAGACTTGATGGCTTGTAAAGGAATCAGGCAAATGAGTATCGCACTTTTAAAAAAATGCAGTAGTTCATGTTGAGAAAGTGAACTGGGAACAGCGAGCCAAGGTCCTTCCTTTTGACTTGCTGAAAATTAGATTGTACAGTATACTTAGGCCAGTGAGAATGTAACATGTAGTGTTATATGATGGTATACACAGTATACAGTATGTATACAACTCGTTTTCTTGGACCTTTATTGCTCCTTGTTCTCTTTTTTCCTATTCTCTCTCAATTGCTCTTCAGCTCATTTTCATTCATCCTGTATTAATTGGCCATAAAATTAGATCACTTTTACAACTATGAAAACTAAACCATCACGTGTTTCGTAAGCAATGGTTTGAGAAGGATGAGCTGCACTTCTAAAAAGCAATTTTGCTTTGACTGCTTTTGTAGAGCAATTACATATTGCATCCATATACGATACATTTACATTTTATGCTGGTGTTTATTGTTCTATAGTGGAAGTGTAATAATATTTGAATCTGTATGAGTAAATTACCAACAGTTATTATGATCATCAACAAGACCGTCCTGGGAAGAAAATATAAACTTTTTATAAGTCGCAGAGTGGCATGCAGAGATGCAGTGTTTTACGTGCATAAAATGCATGGACATGACTCTTAACCGAGCTGCTGAATATATTACCATTTATTCCACCATTTTCACAAGACAACCACCACGGCAGTATTATACTTCACCTTTTATGATTATATGCAAACAACACGTCACGACAATGACATCAGGATGGTTATTCTCCGAAATAATAATATGATTGCTTGTAAATGATCTGGTGTCTGGTGGTGTGATGACAATGTTGAAACAACGTGCAACCTCGATTGTGGATGTGGATATGAGTTTCCTATTCATCGATGATTGTAACTTTACATACCACAGTATTATAGCGGAGCATTACACCACAAAGTAGCGATACTAGTGGTTGAGTTCACGATGCCATCAAATCTGACGAGGACGAATATATGACTAAAAAGAAAATGAGGATGACAATAGGGAAATGTAAAGCGATGACAGGGGAAGAAGCTCTTTACATATTCCTGTATCCTTAATTTCATCTTGGACTACCGACAAGACAACGACCGTCTTGTGTGATCCACAGAAGATAATTTGAAAAGCCCATAGTGTAAGTACACAATAACGGCATTTAACATTGTTTGAAGTGTTGTCATTGTGTTGAGTCCTAACAAGCTATTAAATGACACAGAATTGTCTGCATGTAAAGATTAAATGGCCACGTCGTTTAATGTCATTGCTACCGCTTTGATCGAAGAACCTCTTTTAAAACATTGTACGATGCAGAAAAGGGTTTGATTTTCTCCAGCTACTTCAAAACTGTGTATTACCATTTTTATATGACAATGATAAAGGTTACTGCTGTGATTATTATTATTACACCACTATGGCTTCCGCTGTGGAAAAAATAAAGACAAGAAGTATAGTTTATTTTTTATAATGATTATTGCCACTATTGCATATAGTTTCTTGCTGAGCTCAAGTTGTTAAAATGGTTATGATTGTAATAGTAATAGCACCACAGGGGGAGGTAAAATTCAACAATTTTTTTCCTGGAATATTCCTAACATAAAAAAATTCTTGATGAGTAGTAGATTCCTAATTAAAAGACTTGAAAAGATGGGTTTCATGGGAAAAAGCTTATTGCGTTTTTTAAACTATGATGGTTTTTAAAACATTTTTTAATGCTGATAGTTTTTTATGCGCAATGCTTAATTAAATCGACAGCGTGTAATTAGATGCTGAAGTACTTCCAGACTAATTTCATTTTTATGGCAAAGGTTATAATAAAAATGACAATATTGTAATGTTAACTGCTTATTGCGATTTTTCTTAATTTAAAAGGCTTTTTTTAGATGCTTGCATGGATTTTTATCAAGTTGACAGAAAGTGTATTAGGGAAGTATAGAAAGATAGGAATATAATTAACAATAAGTTTTTTGTGTATTTGTTCCTGTTGACTGCGTAGGTAAGGAATAGTGGTCATTATATCGTTTGAGCCATAATAAACATTGGATGCCAGGCCATTCCGGAGATTATTGAGGTGCTTAATGGAAGCCAACCTGTCTCCGACTTGACAGCTAACAAATGGCCACCCAATAATAAAAGGTATTGCAATCTTCCATCTGACTGCGAGGAACCAAGCTATATTATGTGAAAACGGAAAGCAGTGGCCGACCAAAAACCTATATCCATGAGAGTCTAACAGTCAGAAAACAAATCCATGAGAATTATGTCGTTCTCGTTTAGTGTAACCGGACGAAGACTGTAAAGGTATATCGTGTTTTGATACTTTCTCTTGTTTGCTCACACTCACGTACTCGCGTCAGACACGGGGAATAAGGACATTAGGAAAGATGGATAAAGCAAAGGAATTTCGCTTACGAATTCGTCGTTTATTGTCCCAAAGAAAAGGAAATAAGGATAAAGATCAGCAAGCATTTTATCACCGGTTGTCCGGTGATTCTCGTAGACCGGAACATTTAGCAAAACTACAGAGATATCTACACATGAAAAGGCTGAAAAGAAAGAGAGAGAGAGAAGAATAAAAGCAGAAGTAATCTGGTAAAACATGTGTCTCAAAACACGACTACGACAATTGCAAGAAAAAGACATTTTGTTACCGTATAACAGTCTGTTCCAAGGTGTGTGTTGAGACATGAAGTTATATATAGAGTCTCATGTAAAAGGTAAAAAGGAACACGGAAAGCGAGAAGGGAAAAAAGTAATATGTTCTCCTGTCCATTCATTTTATTTCAAGATGTATTTAGTAGTTCCGGCCAACCAAAAACAGGAGTACATATGACACTATTATTATTCTACGTGCTTTTTCAAACTGCGTGTGTGTAAAGTAAACCTGTATCCCTTGTTGATTTCCTGAAAGAATGGAATACTTGTCCCTGAAGAACAATAGCCACCAAAGCGAAGGATAAATAGGCAATTATTTTGTCAAATCGGCAAAATAAAGAGAATCAAAACGATTTAAAAGCTAACGTATCCCGACGACAACACGACTATGTGACAAGACGCAGTGTGTGGACTGTGGGCTTCTAGTTTAGCCAAATAGGAAAAGGGATGAATGAGCCATCAAGAAATTCCTTTCTCAGGAAGCTCAGGAAGAATCTACAACATAATCAAGCCAATTTACTACTTCTAACTCTATCCACATCCTTAAATAAAAAAAGATATCCTGCCATGCATCCTTAGTAAGATTGTTAGGTATATATGAAAAAAGAAAGAAAACAAACACATTCTACTTTCTTTCTAAAAATTAGAGAAAAACAGGAGAAAAGACACGACAGCAAGTAAAAAAGAAAAGAAAGTGCTTTCTGTTTTCTTTCTACTGCCTCCGCCACCACCGTCCAGTTTGCTTACCGGTGGTCCCACCAGTAAAACACGGCAATTGGGAAAGGAGACAGAAGCCATCCATCCACATTCTTTACTATTCCAAGCAATATGTTCTCATTTCACCAATCCAACTAAAGTGTCCCACGTGAGAGGAAAAAAACAAGAAAAAACGAGGAAGAATGGACAAGTTCCATCTTCCAAAGTAAACTGGACTTGACTTTCTCCTGACTTGTCTACTTCCCTTACCTTTTCATTCAACAATACTTTCATCGGCTGATAGCCGGATAATGGAAAAAGGGGGAAAGTGAACATGTGAACGTAGACATATAGTCACAGAGAGAGAGACTAGCTCTGCAGTTCATCCCATTCTTTCTTCGTCTTCATTTCATCCATCACCAAAACAAGTGAAGGAAAAAAAAGTAGGCGTGTGGTGATATATACTATTCTACACTTTAATATATGTAGGTAAAGGTAGTAAGAAAAGAAGAACAGTAAAAGCGTCAAAATCTCCGCAGACACTTTTTTTATTTTGAATGTCCTTTTACGTTTAGTTTTTCGGCTGACTCCTCCTGTGAGAATAACACGAAGGAAGAAAAAAAGGAAGAGCAAAGAGATGTAGAGAGAAGACAAACTCTTGTTTAGATGGAGAAAAATGATAGTCATTTTCGTGTCCAAAGCTCTACCTGAGCAATCTGTTACAATTCCATTTATCTTCAGGAGAAAAAACACATTCTGTCTTGGCTTCCCCAATGGCCATTTGTTCCAGATATATGTATGGTGCATTGCATTACATTACAAAGACAGCTTGAGTTGATGCAGTGCACACACGCACGCAATGCAAGGACATAAATTATTTTACCTTCTGGAGGACAGAAATAAAGAGAAGAGACATTATGTGAAAAGGAAAGAAGGTGGTCTCCGTCGTACACTTATCTAGATTTCAGCTTTTGGATTTTTATAATGTTCCCGAAAAACGTAGCAGTATAATGCATTCAGTATTATTTTCATCCTCCACGTATTAATAAGTACATAATATGAAATAGTATCTCCTATAAACAAAACTGGGCAACGTCCTTTTGAAATCTTATATGCATTTAATTTTCAGACTAATATTTGTACACAATGATGTACAGCAGCCTAACATGGTCTACTGATTAATTATAAATTAAATATATTGAATAAACGCGTTCTTTTAGTATGGAATGAAGTAAGTACACCATAAAAATAATTAAATTGGGATTAGTAAGTGTGCAGAAGTGCACTTTTATAAAATGAGATTTATAATAGGTAGACGTATGCATATACTTGGGACCATAGTCAGAGAATTTGTTGATTGTTGTATCGTATTATCTGGGAGCTTAATGCTTTCCCGTCACAAAAGAAGAGACACGACAAAATGAGATGAATAATAAATCTATTCACTGTCGGCTCACAATTTAAAAGAGAATATCTAATTTACGCTGTAAACCACTACACCAACCAAATTCTTATTGAAGTAGATGATGACGAGCAACAATCATCCAACAGACAATAAAATGAGGTTCGAAAAGGTGTATGAAGGAGCAGATTAGATATAAAACTTTAAGTTGTATATTATAAATGGCTAAATAAAAAAGTAGACGAAAGGAAAGAAGTAAAGCCATTACTCTGCCACCTTTATTGAGTGAAGGTCTCAATAGTTCACAAATTTTCTCTTAAAAACCATTTCCCCACGTTTATAACCTCAGTGTGCGTGCAGTATTCGCAAGGCCAAGAAAAAGATATTACCGAAACGGTGGTGGTGCCTGTTTTCAAATCCATTCAGGCATATCATTCATGGCTGTTTGGCATTTTAGAAAGGAAATATGGTACCACATCAGAAGCTACGAGTAGAGTCATCGAAGGTTCGGCTTTTCCCCTGTGCTTCTTCTTTCTCCTGCTACTATGCTCTTGATGATTACAATCACTTGATTAATGATGAGTTCCACTGAATTTGACGAATGGTAAGCCCATATTCCGGTGCAATAAGTTTGAGTGAGATAAATAGGATTAAAAAGGAGGAGACGGGGGATTTTGACGGAGTGTTACATCATCTCACACAGACGCTATTATTACATCTAAAAAAGAGAGCCCAAAAGTGTGTAGCTTACTATTCCCTTTTTGAAACTAATAATCTATCTAGGTCCATTGTCGTACAAAATGATAGCATGATGAACAATAATATCAACTATGCAGTCAGCGAGACAACCAAGTTATTTACTTTGAACAAAACACATTTTTTCTGCGTTTTTCCTGTAAAAAGTCAATTTTATGTCGTTTTCTTTGACTACAACAATAGTGGTTATTGGTTATATAACACATGCATATAAATGACTGCACGGTATATGATTACTTTTATATTGTCACAGACACGTTTTGAAAGTTTGAACCGCACAAATCATCGTGTAATCATCGGCACATGCCAACCTTTCGTTTATCTTTCACATGAGGGAATAAATATTTTTTCCTTAAAACTTCTTTGATTCCAGTTTGATATGATACACCATGTATGCAGATTACCGTATCAGTCAATTTTATAAATAAAATGCAATCCAAAATCCAACCCGTGCAATGTGAATTTATACCGTTTAAAAATCCTTCCATTTAGATTGTAATCAAAAGCCAAATTCTAAAACCGGTCACACTTCTCATTAGCGAAAATAGGGGGATTACGAATAAAAATGATAGAGGACAAGGATGAAAAACTGAAGGAGTCAGTTTTTAGACGATCAGATAGCCATACGAAAAAGCAAGCAGAAGAGTCGAGCAGAGGCCAGCAGTATTTCAAATAAAATGACAAAGACAACAAAAACAGCAGGAGATTTCTCAGCTACCGACGACGGTAGTAGAGACGAGACGAGTTTTATGCATGCATCACAGTAAAGTAAAAAGAACTAATCTTTTGGAATACTTAACTCTGTATGAAATCTAATTGAACCGTGTGACTAGTTTTTACTCGCTGATGATATAATGTGTTTTATGCCGTGATTATATCACGGATGAGCTGAACGTGTTAGTTGTAATATTATGCGTTATGCGTAAGTAATTTTCAGGGAGAAAATCCTCCCGTCGTCGGTTCGGTCGTCCTGGCTCTGGCTTTGCTGTCCGCATCAAGTTGACTTTATCCCCACATTGCAATCACCAACCACACCGACGACCGACCACTCTGCTTTCTGCTGCTGTTAACTTCTCTACACTCTTTGCATACTGTTTATATTATAACCCTTAGAATTTGAAGAAATCATATTACAACATTACAAATGCTGTTTTTGTTGGCTGTTTAGTAAACGAAAAAAATCAAATTCAATCCATTCTTCGTCTCTTCATTATCATCCTCATCATATCGTTATATATGAGGTCCCCACCGCACATCCAGCAAAACAAGTGTCGTATCATCATTATACATACACGTATCACAGCAATATATTAAAAAATATTTGTATATCAAATCAAATCAGAATCTCTCCCTCGTGCACTTCACGTAATGTGTAATGGTCCAGTTGTTTGGACAAAAAACTGTATTATATTTATTACATTATACATGTTATTTCTGTTGGTGATAGAAGGCAGTAAAGTCAAAGTCTACTGAACCATTCGTAGGTTGCATTCAGTAACAAAGTGAAATCGATTAATGAAAAATGAATGGATATTTTAAAAGTAAATATATAAGCAAACTTGTTTTCATTTTATCAAAGACGAGCGCACAAGGGTAACATTGATTACATTACTCTGTGTTTTCATTAATATCTTGTTTACAGTGAGCCATTTCATTATCGAAAAGGAGAATGACCTACTATAAAGATCACCTTCATCTAATACCGTTGTTCTGACTTGATTTGAGCCTTTTGCCTCGCAAAGAAAAATAATGATGATGATGCGTGTTTTGATTTATTTTAATTTTTAGCTGACTGCTCACTTTTCCTCGTAGAAAATGAAAAAGGGAAATGACACATGATGCAAATATAATAAATGAATGACTCTACATTTTATTATTATAACACACCGTCGTCATCACCATCACCGGTTTTGTTGTTGACTTCATCTCGTTTTTTTGTATCAAATTGATACTGCTTTTCTAGCGTGTATTGGACGCAAAACCGAAATAACAGGCCGAGTGCAATGTGCACTGAACTGGATGAGATGTGAAGAGAAAATCGTGGAAAAATAAAAAGCAGAGCTGAGCTGAGACTGAGAGAGTGACTTTTTCATACCAAATATTATCCCTATAAAATAGCAGAGACATACAAAACGTAAAAAGTGTCATTATAACATTTTGTTATGCCATCGCAGTGGTAGTGACACTGGCGTATGATGGCTTTCGGAAGTATGCACATCCGTCCGCAATCAATATATATTTCATACACCGCCGACGAGGATGAAGATCCTTCACGAACTTCCGATTTTTCCTTTTTATAGCACAACGGAATACAGAGTGCTCATTACTATGTGTATAATTGTACCTTCTTAACGTAAAAGTAACACATATACATACATTACATAAGTATAGTAAACGTAGAAAAGTAGTCACTAAAATTATTATTTTTGAAAATCATAATAATGAAAAGTTTCTGAGTAAAATTCATTCCCAGACCAAATATAATGCGTGATGGTGGTCTTCTTTTTACTGGAAATGACACATGCACGCTGTTGGATGCATAAATTGGAAGGAAATCGTGCGTAAAATATATCCAAATTCAGGATGAATGAATAAAAGAGCCGAGCGGTAGCAGAGAGGGTTGTCCTCTACATAACATATAAATACATTCATTTACGTATGAATGAATATACAAGAAATATACAATGTTATTATACTACCGTAATACTGCTTAACATTCCACAATAAATTGTAGTGTATAGTGTATCTCCTGCTTCCATTTTAACTGTAAACCAAAGAAGAAAGAAGTATTGGCTAACATTTTAATAACAGCCGTGTATATATTTCCATCCATCCCACTTTTCAAAAGCAAGAAAGAAAAAAAATCTTTTGTATTGTTGTTTATTTTTTTAGTGATAAAAGCAAAAAGAAGATATCCCATAACATACATGATATATAGATTGGAGCACGTCAGGTTTTCTATTGGAAACGAGAGCGCAATAATGCGACAGTAATCCCTGGATGATTCCTGTGCGTTACTGCTTCTGGCTGATGTAAAGATGCGGAAAAGGAGAGAGAGGTGTGTATGTGGAAACGACACGAGAAAAAAACTCCCTTCTTCCATTTCACTTCCACACACTCAACTCCAAAATACAACAGAGCACAATGATATGACTTTGTGCTGGCACAGAATGAAAAATTAAAAATGATTTCACAACAATTGTGTAAGGAATTACTGGAAAGCCACACACCATTATTTTCGGCTTTCTTTGACTTCACTTTCTCCCTCTTAGCCCAGCTCAGAGCTCTGTCTCTTCTCCTGGTGCGGTGGTGGTGGTGGTATACATGACAAAAGAGAAGAAAGGAGGGAAGGAAAATAAATATTTCCTTGTCTTCCTCATTCTGATCAATTTCCCCTGTCAATAATGTTTCGCATGTGTCGCTTTACCTATATTTATAGCAGCTCTTTCTTTTCTATTTCCAAGGCAGATAGTGCTGCGCTTGTGATTTTTACTGGGTACTTATTTTGGTCAATGCACTTTTAAATTATAACTCTTATAACTTAAATAAGTATACGACTTTCACTTTCTTACGCCATATTTTTGGAACGATGATTCTGAGTTATCTATTTCAAAATAAAATATGCTTTTAATTAGAACAATTGATTACCTGACAAAAAAATGGTTTAAAATGCATTTTTTTTAATTTTAGCTAAAACTCGCCGAGTATTTTGCACTAACTTCAGCGTATAATTTTTCAAAAGGAATTCATCATATCTTTGCTAAATATTTCTAGTAGATTTTGGTTATGACCAAAAAGGATGAACAGACATTCAACCATTGTGACTACATGGCCATTTGCCATCTTCAGAAAGTAAAAAAACTAAGGCAGCAGATGAGTTCAACTTCATTTGATTCTCTTCCACAAGAGAGAACTTTTTAAAGCTTTTCTAATTAAATATAACCGAATTGTTGTTCCAATGTCTTTTCATTGAATAATCAGGATGATGATGGTGATCACATCACAACATGGAGTAAGATCCAAAGAGTATATAAAGTGTCCCACATGGTTTTATGACATTCTATTTTGTAAAACTATCGCCACCACAGGACAGAAGGAAGATGACTTGGGAGTAACATTCTGCTCAGTGCTGAATTAAAAAGAACTCTTTTGAAACAACGAGAAAAAGAAAATATCAAAAGTGCAACATCACATCGCATCGCTATCCAAGTTAAACTTATGGGGTTACATGTTCATCATCAGCATCATCATGATCACATTTACTTTGTGAAGCAGATGTGTTATAGCATTTTCCTCGCAAATACGATATACATACCTCGCATACAAGAAAGCCAACAAAAATCCTAACTAAAAAGATTCTCTCGATTCCTTCAAGTTCAGAATACAAAGTAATCGGCCTCGGCGGTCGGTGGATTGCTTTCAGTGAAGATACGATGTTGCTCTTTTCTCTCTCTCCACTTAAATAACATCTGTCTTGGATAAACTGTTACTTCTCTCTATACTTCTTGATCTTTATACTATTTTTGTGGTGGTGAGTGGAAGAAAATTGTATGCGATATTATTTTATTCCTTTTAGATTCTTTAATTCTTTAACAAAAAGAAGGGAATAGATTGAAGCACGCACTGTGGAAATAGAGATCGGAATGAACTACCGTTGTCGTTTCTCTGTGTGAGCTGCGTGTATGGAATGTATGTTTAATGACAAGACGATGTTTTAAAGACATTTTATATGAATGGGAAATAGTGTATATGTAGGTAGTGGCGGTAGTTGATGTGATGGCCAGGATGATAAAGATAGTGCGGTAGCAATAGCGGCTTTTGATACATGTGTCAAGTCAAGATTCCAAAGTAAATTAAGCGACCAAAGAGAAAGAGAGGAGAAAACTCAACTCTTCATCGAGAGTTCTTCTTAATATTCTTTCAAGTATTCTAAAACAAAGATTTTCTTTCTTTCCTTTTTCAAGAATAGACCAAGAGGAACTAAAACGTAGTAAGAATGAACGATTTGATCTTTGGGTGGTCCCTAGTGCCCACAAAAGTGGTATTCAAGGATTCAGATATATTTTTCCTCTGTTAAAACCTTAAGTTCTTTTCCTACTTTCTTTCCATGAAAAGAAACTGTTTAGTTGGTTTGGTGGAGAATATAATAAAATGCCACGTTAGCGAACTTAATTGACGATACACAATATTAAATACAAAAAGTTTCCTGGTCTTGATCTTTGGTCTTTCAAGATACCAAACTTATGTACATTTATACAAAAGAACACAAATATAAATACCCACACACATATTAACAAAAGCCGCCATTCGTGCATGCATAAGTTTAATTCAATCAAGAGTTTCTCCTTCTTCCTCACTTTTTCTTAATCAGTCCGAGAATGAGGAAAAGGAGGAATTTCCAAGAAAACAAGGAAAAGCAATCAGAAAATAAAAGTAATTGTGGTGCTAGTGTCATTAGTGGAAATTAAAGTTCAAGACGTTTTAGGGAATATCATCTCAAAAACAAAAGTTAAATCTAAAAAATACCAAGAAGGTTAGCTTAGCTCATATGTGTGCTAACCAAAAACATTTTATGGTAATATGATGAATATGTTTGGGTTTTACATATTAATTGACAGATTTCACCATTATAATACCGTTAGAATATAAGAAAAGATATGGTTCTAACATGAAGTGATTTTCGTTGTCATCTAAGCGGTAATTTGTCTCAGAGTACCCGCGTACTTTAGTCAGTACTATTTTGCTTACTTTGGTAGTAATATGTCGGCTTTATCAAAGTAGTGCCAACAAAATGCCTCAAGATTTTTTTGTTGTTTTGCTTTTGACGATGATGAAAGGTTGGCAAATTAATTATGATGATAGTTTTTTTTCTATCGCGCTTAAATTTTCTTTTCTCTACTTTTTTAAAGCATACTTTCTCCCAGAATACGGATTCTTTCTCCCTCCTCTTCATTCTTTTCATGTAAAAATAAAAGGATGACACGCCGCCAACACAAAACTCACGCTTACTCTCCTATTTTTTAACTAGAAAAGACAGCAAAAGAGAAAAGACTGATGATGATGAGGACTGAGAACGACGAGGACGAGGATGCTTTTAATTAAATCCTATTATAGGATTCATGCCAGGAAAAAATAGGTTCCTGATTAAAAAATTAGTCATAGACAAGAGAAGTGAGAGAAACACGGAGAAAAAGGCGAGACAGGACGACGTAGACGGAGGAGTAGTAAGCAAACAAGCAGGTCTCTTTGGCACTGGCATGCATGTATAATTTGCCTTTTCACTTTTGTCTCTCTCTCTCTGTATACTTTGCTTCCTACTTAAATAAATCCACCGCACTACCATCATCGTCATCAACATAACAGCTTTTTTTCCATTTCCCCCATTTTTCTTTTTATACTTTTTATGCATATTATTATCCCTATTATAACCCTTATACTTATTTCCACCAAGAAAAAAAACAAAGTAAGAAAAGAGAAAAAACCAGGAGAAAAATGTGAAACTCAGGAAATGAAAGAAACAAACGAGGCTAAATTAGTCACTCTCGGCAAAGTAGTCATTCAGTCAACACAAATATATATACTTTTTTTCTATTTTACCACTAGCTATGCTTGTGTTTTTCCTACTCCCAAAAAACTTTGCACTTGGGAGGCTACACTACCCAAATTTTTTTGTCGTGTTTCTTGTCATTCGTTCCGTATTATCCATCTGTATTTGTGCATGCATGATTACTTCACGTTCATTCGTTTGCTATGAGCTCCCTGTTCCCTCTCATCCATGTTTTTTTCTCCTCTTCATCATTATTCCGTATTCTACATTTTTCTTTTTACGTTCCACGTAAAATATTACTACAACGTAGAAAAACAATATAAGAGAAAATAATAGCTAGTTAAAGAGCACAAAATGATAACTATCAACTGACTTGACACACTCAATGAAACATTTTATATGATTATAATTCTACCACGGAGAAAAAAAATTAACGTTTTTTCCCTTCCTCTTTCCGATCCAAATTAATAGTTTTGCCTTTTCTCCTATGTTGACTTGCTGAGATAAGGTTTCTTTCTTTTTCAGAGAAAACACGCTCAAATGATTACCAACAGTATATCTCACGAGCAGTATGATGAACGATTCATTTACACTCATCATCTGAAAATCAAGTAGAGTAGTATGCATATAAGTAGTAACCTCTCAGGTTCCATTTTTTTCTGTAAAAGAGCAAGAATCAGTATAAGTGGCACTCTCTTTCTCTTCCAGTTACACTAGTTTGTTATGAACAGTCAACTATCCCGTCAGGTTTGTAATTTGAAGAGCTTTTCATCATCAACTTCATTTCCTCTTTTTTCGTTTCCCCTGTTTTTCCACTACACTAAGCCCAATCTAGAAAAATAACAGGGAAAATAGAATAGTAAAGAGAAGGAAAAAAAGAAAAATTAAACGTGTATGACGTCGTCGTACCAATTACAATTAAAAATCAAGGAAGAATCTCTTGTTTTTTTTTCATCCTCTCTGTAATGAAACAAAGTGTGTAAGAAAAAGACTGATGAAGAAAGGCAATCAGAGAAAGAGAGAGAATGAGGAATTCTATTAAGGACCCCCTTGTATTTGCCTCATGGAGCATAATCTACTTCGTATGAAGTAAGGTTCACTGACTATACCATGCCATACCACATGACAACATTTCATTCTTATTCGTTCCGCCTTGGTTGGTAAAGGTACTTGATAATTTAAGACAATAGCAAAAGAAAATGTCCCCTTTATTAGCACACGGTTCAGCGAATCCTTTTAGCATTTGTACACGTCTTCTCACATCACTTCTCTACATGCATATTCCTATATTTACCGTAAGAAAGGAGCAGTTGTAAAAAGGATGAAAACACGTAAATTCAATAATCAGCTACAAAATCATCATCATCAACGTAACGTATGCCATCTGTTCTCAAGACCCACGTTTGTTGGAATAGTGTGTGTGCTACAAGCATTCTTTACATTTTTTGCCTGTGTGCACACTTTGCTACTATGAATAGTTGGGTGACGTGAGAAAAATGAGTTGCCAAATTGATAGAATGTTAGTGAAAACTTTAGAATTTCCGTTTGTTATAATACTTACATTATGTAAAATGCAAACGAAGGAATTTTACTTTTCCCTGAGCTATAAGGTAAATTTAACAATGCTTACGCAACATCGAAAGAAATGTACGTTTGATTTGAGCAATATCACGGTAATAAAATTTTCCCCAAGTTTTGACTCAATTTTCCCCGTAATTTCATCTAAGGAATGTGTGCACTACAGTTTGTTTGTTTTCTTTTTATGGAGCATCAGGAAAAGGAGAAAATACCAAATGGCCATGCCATGCAGTCAACCATTCGAGAATGGGAAAGGTAAACAAGTGTGAAACACAATTTTAACACGATCAAATCCCAGTTTCGTAGATTTCCCACCCACTTCCGATACGACTTTCCAACCTTTCACTTTTCCTTCTAAAATCACATGATATGCTTTCTATGTATCATTTTCACATGCTCAAATTCTTATATAAAAACATCAACAAAAGAGGAGGGAAAATTGTTCACAAAAAAAGTTTCAGCTCAGTCATCTCTCAAAAAGGAGCAAATCTCGTTGACGCAACACCTTTTCTCTATTTTTCTATTCGACCCCATTTTTTATAAGGCAGAATATAAAAATATGCTGCTTGTCGCGTTTATTCCTGCGAAAACTTTCTTTCGCATGGCAAAGCTCTGAAGTTTGTGACTCTCAACATCGCACTCTTTCAAACCCAGGCCATGGGAGATTGGATTTAGAAATCCAATAAAAGCCATGAACCGTGGAAAAGAAGGTGTTTTGAATGGGGTTAGGTAGAAATAAGAATAGAAACAAGATATCTTGTCTTCCACTCGTTCTGCTAGCTAACATATAAACCTTGTAAGTGGGTAGTATATGGTATACACTGTGTCAAGTATCTTCCTAATAAGCTTTTATCACCGGGAAAATATGTGATTGCTCGTGTCAAAGGTTTTCCGTTCCAATTCAGCTCAGCTGCTCGTCTCTTTAGGATCGGTATACATGTTCTTTGTTAAGATGAGAAAGGGATTTTCTCCGGTGAAGGGTATATAAACTGCTTATGAAGACTCTCTCTCTACCCCTAATATTCCACTAACTTTAGATATACAAGGTAAGAGCCCATTCAACTTTTCCTTTTCTCTGTCGTGCTCGTGTTCTTTATTGGTATTGCAAGAAAAAAGATCCAGCAAAATGTCAAGAAAAATTTCGCTTCTTGAGTCAAAAAGGCATATATACTGGGGTTTCATCATTCTTTTATGGGAATGAAAATGGAATAGACAGAAAAACGACGATGGCAAAAAGGGCGGTGGTATACATATTGAATTTATGAACAAGGTGCACACACGTGGATATATTGGATAAACAAAGCTTACAAGTTGGAAAGGTCTGCTCCATATTAGATTTTCTTGTTCAGCCAAAAAAAGACACACACGTACGCCCATTACTATACCACAAATAGAAAATGTTGAGAAAAAGAGTATGTTGGTCTGGTGTGGTGGCGGTGGGAAGACCGGTGAGTTGATGGAGTTTACTTCTTCCGTCATGTCACGTCAACATATCCACTGCTGGTTGTAACACTCTCTCGACTCAACATTTTATTCACTCTTCTCTCTCTTTTCCACCTTTTAAAAGGCAATAAGAAAGAGCGTGGAAAAAAGCAGTTTACTTTCAGAGGTATGTGCAGTAGCGGGTGTGGTGATGGTGGTGAAGCGAAAAAATCAAATAAATTTCCCTCGATTTCTTTCCTGTCACTTTCTTTTCTCAGGTTAACCTGTATACAAACATACCATTCGATATCAGCAGCATCAAGTTGGCACGTAAAAAGGCGAGAGAGAAAAGAAAGTGTTTCAACTTGCTTCACACATTTTTTCACAAAGAACAAGATGAACTCAAGAGCCTGAGTCAGACATACCTTTTCTTTTTGTGCTGTTACTCACATGCCATTCTCATCTTTCTCATACCTTTTCTTTTTCACTTCTTTGACGGAATGAGAAATTCCATTGCATCTTCCTTCTGTTCTCACTCCCTGTTTTCTACGGGAAGATGTCTACGTTCGAAAAAGAAAAGGCTATTTTTTAAGAGCTTTCAAACTCGTCTTCCTGAGAAAAAAAATTGGCAAAGTCCGTCAATGCCATAATAAATTTATGCACGCCACCGCACAAGTTGGGCTTTAGTTACCTAATATGAATGGGTAAGCATGCATGTAAATGTGTTGGGGTGAAGTAGAATAATGATAGATAGTCCAAGTCAAACGTACAAAATAACGATCATGAACATTCCTGGTGAACATCATGAGAACAGAGAAGCCATTTAAAGTCTGTTATCGTATGCAAAGAGTATGGATGCTTTTGAAGATCATACTATTTCAAGGAAACATCTGTGTGTAATTCGATATTTCACCTTGACATGTTCAAAAGTTGAAAGCAAAAAGTTCAGAGAGCAGCCGCAGTAGCAATTCTCTGTTAAGCGAGCTTTTTTTTCATATTTTCTACAAAATAAAGTCAATTTCATTATTTTTTCATATTCCTACCTTCGTCGATTGTCAACTTGTCAGACTTTGGCGAGTGGACATGATCATCTTGGTCTCCTTCGTCTTTGGGTTTGTGCTGCTGTTGGGTTTGAGCTCGTCTGTGTGCTGCTTGATTCTCCTCTCCAGCCTTAATCCGTTTACTTCGACGTGTCGTCTTACCCGATGGAGTTGTAGACGTCGTGGTTGTCGCATTGCCACTTCTGGGGACTGTTAAAGATGATGATGAAGATGAGCGTGTATTATTTGTGGAATTGGTTGTGCTACTACTGGACTCATCTTTGGATGATGTTGACGGTACGAGGATTGTAGAAGGGCTCATTCCGTTTGTTTTTAGACTTTTTGGTGGAGTGTTACTGTTGGAAGACTTGGTCTCAATGTTGTTGTTATTGTTATTACGACTACTATGATTATTATTACTATTGGAACTACTATTGCTACTCCTCCTGCTATTGGTGAGTTTTGATGGTGTCGGTGATGGTGGTGACATGAGATCCTCTGAAGACACACTGGTGGCTGTACTATCATTGTTGGCATTAGTATTTGTATTGGTTGAAGCATTGGCTCCTGACGAGTTGACTTCTTCGTCAATCACCAGTTCTTCAGACGCCTCCTCAAGTTCTATAATCAAAAATAAAAAATGCGAGTGATGAAAGGCCACTAATGGTATTTTTATACTTAAAATAGTATATGGTCTATCATAACATCATCAGGACAGAGGACAGGAGAGCATAGCAATTCTACAAGGAAAAGCAGGTCATCATATTTTCATTTCTCATCTCATCATAGTCATCATGTTTGTTGGTCTCCCAGATGGAAAAAGTAAACTGGCAAAGCATGATAATCTTTTTTCTACCGAGAAACACACGTCATTTTTTTGTGTAGGACGTGTATCATCGTAATGTAATATGGTTAAAATACAGTTAGCACACAACAGTAACATTTGCCCAGATGTCTGCAATTCCAATAATTTGATGGACGCGACAGCAGCCAATGAGAAGATGACCACCTCAAGAGATGATCATCCCCGGTGATTGCATTACTTAAGTGGAAAAGATGGATCATCTGGCAAATAGTAAAAGTGACAAATTACGTCTGGATGTGTGAGCGCACAAAAAAAATAATTCCCAAAGTGAAGTAGACTCTGATCAAAAAATAAGTCTGTCCACGGTGCCTTTCATCTGGCTCTGGCTGATCAAAACTACTACCTACATACAACCTACTGCCACCTCTTCTTTAAGAGCTTTGTTGTATATTTATGTATCTGATGTCCCCTGCTTGCCTTTGCTGCGTTGGATTATTTTTTGGGAATGTGTCATCTCATCACATCACCGTTGACCGTGCAAGTGTTGGAGAACTAGGAATGATGAAGATGACTGTTGCGACATAGGACAGAGTACTTGTATAAATGTGATGTGACCTTTTCTGGCTTTTTTACGGCACTCACGTTTTTTCCTTGTGCCTCTGAAACGGGAAATCTAACGAATTAATCAACTGTACTAGAACAGAACAGAAGCACAAATGATACTCTGCTTCTCATTCTTCGTATTACATTGATGTTTGTCTTTTTCATTTATTTAATATCGGTTGATCTGTTTCTGCTGTGTAAGGGAAAATGAACAAGTTCAATTCTCCAGAGTTAGAAAGAAAAAAGTCTATATCAAAAGTCGCCTGATGTTTGGTGCCATCATATCATGAAATAACTTGTGTGTGAATCCAACTAAGGGATAAGATATCAAAAGGCAAAACATCACAACATAGTGCTGACTTGTGATACTACCATATTATCCTATATCTCTCCGGTATTGGTTTGGTTTCTTGGTGAGTTTTTTTATTAAATAGTTTACCCGTTCCTTTATTCATTTGAGTACGGTGTAGTGACAAAAAGATCACAATTACACAATTTCTCCAAGAAAAATATGATGGTTGCATGATGACAAACACATTTACTCACACATATATGTCAATTTCACAAATACCAACCTTTTGATTCATATATCACTTCTTTATTGGGAGTAAATGACACAAAAAACTTTTAGGGTGAAACATGTTTATATCGTTATTCCTCTAAACAATACACCTTATTGAATTTTTTTGATGATGCAAACAATCATCAACTGAATTTTCCCATAAAATGTTTTCAATACAAGCACAGCAAAAGCAAAGTCATCATCAAATAGTTTCAATAAAGTAAAAATAGAAACAATCGTACCTAGAGTTCTCATGGCGGTCCAAAACTCAGCGAGCCACTCATGAGTTCGCTATGCTGCCAGACTCGATGAGCTCAATGAGCTACCCGGTACTTTTCTAAATACGATTTTGTATATATCACCATGTAACCAAAATATAGAGAAAAAAATCAAACAAAAATAAAATTTTCCACGGATCGCCATAAACGGCAATGTTAAATTTGAGTTACCGGGTTAACTCATGAGACTCATGAGTTTCTCTTCAAAATTTTCAAAGTTCACGAACAAACCCGGGTTCCTATTTATCATTCCCTAATCGTACCCCTAAAAACCTAAACCTTTTTTTCATATCCATCAAATTATTCTGAATATTGACTACATATGTTTTTCATTTTTGATAAACTACCAGATGTTTACATTACTTGAGAAAGTGTGGAAATAAGGAGCAAAAACACTGTATCTCTCTGTATATGCATATAATATTGTGTTGTGACATCAAGAAACAATCATAATCTACTTATTCATAATAGCATGAGCCCAAAGCGAATACATCTTTTTGTTTTATCTAAGTATATAAAAACGTGTATTGTTTATATAGAAGATATAAATATAACAATCATAATTCATTTTACTTTTTTTTATTGTACATACACAAAAACAAGTATAGTATTATTCGTAATGTCATTTTTTTACCCCTCTGCATCTTCTTCTCCCGGTGCCGCCACTCAACTCAAGTCAAGTCACAGACGCAAACCCGTTTATATTCGCACTTTCTTCTTATTACACAACACATTACACACTTTTCCTTCTCTTATGCATAGTATCATGTTATATGCTACACTTTTCACCCTCCATTTCTTTCCACTTATCAACTCATGAAATCTAATCTAATAATAATATTTTCATACATATGGGTAAATATTTCACACGCTCACACACAACCAAAAAAGTATTACATGTTTTTTTCTCAGTTCTTACGTGTTACGTGAGTGAGGGTTTATATTCTCATATTTAGACAAAAACTAACATCAAACGGAAAAAAAGAGTTGTAAACTTTTTCTTTCATTTTTTCGTATCACTTTTTCCTTTTTATTTTTCTACTGCTACTTGTGTTGCTGATTATCTTATGCAACGACTTCATGATCAATTTTGTTATAAAACACAAAGACCAAAAAAAAAGAGAAATTCCGCTCCTATTTTTCACGCTATGTTTTTTGATATGCATAAACTTTTTACTCTTTGCTGCCTTTCTTTTTGTCAACCACGTCTCCTCCTGCTATGTACGTTTGCAAGTGTACATTATTTGTTTTGCTTTATTATTATTGCTGTCTGTATCTGCCCTTAGCCTATTTCCTTTTTTTAGCGTTAACGGTAATACCACTAAAAAAAGTAAAAATGTAGACAGTTAATGCTTTCAAATGGCAGACAGACAGAGAGACAAGAAAAGAGAGAGAGGGAAAAGTAAAATACTTTTTTTTGAAAGTCTTGTCTTATAGCCATTACTACACATAATATTATTACATTATAATACTCTTATTGCCTGTAGTGTACTCTGCATTGTTAGCCCGAGAAAAGAAATAAAGGCAATTTTCATAAGCACTTACAAGCTCAATTTCTTTTTCTTGGGAGAAAAGAGAGATCCTGGATAAAAGCAAATAGTGTCATCCAGCTCCCTTCTCCCTTTTTTCTTCCATGTTATATAAAATTGTACTCATTTCATTGCATTTTTGACTGTATAAATAAAAATGTACACCAGCAAAAGTAGTCAAGGGCCACACATACAACATAACATGCTCATCATATAGGCTTACTCAGTGGATCATTGAAAAGCTTACAACACAGGCTTTTTTGGCTTTTCTTTTTCACAGAGTCACAGGCATTTTCAAACAATACAATGGCACTACCGCACCGCTACCGTTATTTCTTTTTCTAAAAAAACTAGATTTTTGTCTTCTTTTTTCCCTCCACTTTAGTTAGTTGGTTATAATAATAATAATACGTGGACAAAAATAAATGCAATGGGAAATGAGTGTACGAATGAATGAACGTGGCATTTTTTACGCAATAATATACATAATAAGGTTATGTATAAGATGATGCGCAAGTATGCAGTGTAGTCAGTTAGTTTTGCTGGTAGCCAAACAACTCCTTCTTTCTTCAACCAGGAAGGAAAAAGTGAAGTGTAATAGTAATGGCAGTAGTAGTGGCAGTGGTAGTGGTAATAATACAGATTACATTTAGAAAGTAATTTATTGAGTCATATGAAAGAAAGCGTAGTAGTTACAAGTAACATAGCTTTGATGCGATGTTCATTTGTGAGAAAGCTGTGGTGTCAGTGGTGTTTGTGCGCGGAGATATACAAGAAAAGTAGTGCAATGTCATATAGCTGTGTAGTTAGTTAGCTAGCTTTCTTTTCATGCTTCTTCTGCATATATACTATACACACGGTCCATTTTTGTCATTTTTTTCTTCTTCGTCTTCTTATATCCATGATGAAACTACTGAGGGCAAAAAAAATCCACCCTATTTTTATTATTGCTGTTATACATACTTTCTCTCCTCATTCCACCACAGCACATAGTAAAGTTGTCTTAAAGAGAGAAGGGGTTTTTTCCGTGTTCTGTTACCATATTATACATAATAATATTATATAGTTTTCATAATAAACATGGTAGAATGAATTGAAATAAAAGCCTCTTCCTCCCCAAGAAAAAAAATAATGCACTTTCACTTGATCCAGGTCTGTATTATGTGGATGAAATGCATGGGCCTACACACTATTGTCCGTTATCTTTACTCATCCCATTATTACTTTTCTTTCATTGAATTCATTGCATTATACCTTATTATGGGAGAGGAGTACAAGTAGTGGAGAAATTGTCTCTTTTTTCTAGCTAGACATTCTCTTGGTCGTAGACGAATAAGGCATTACACGTCTTCAACAATTGTAATAATATATTTTAACTTGATTGAGGAAGCTAGAAAAAGAATTTATACACAGGATCTTCTTTTTTGTTGCTCCCGATTCTCAGGAAAAGAAGAAGAAAAAACTGGTAAATGTGTTGTAGAAGTAATACATTTAAATATAAAAGAAGTGTGCATTGCTTAAAGAAAAGTCGTTTGGTGTACGGGGAACTGCTACTCAGTCAGCCCACTTTAGGAATTATATTATTATTATTATTGCATGCACCACCATTACTTCCACCGCCATTCAAATGAATTTCAACAGGATAAAAAACGACGGTAAAAATACAACCAGAAAAAAACGTATAATACGTGTGGGATACAATATCGTTTGTCTTATTTTTCTTTCCTCCTGCTTTAGTTTATTTTATTTTATTCTTCTTTTTTCTATCCTTTTTTTCTGTCGTTCGTTTCAGTCATTGCATTCATATCTCAGAATTTCTTTCACAAATTCGTAAAATGTATTAACAAGATAATACATAAATACATTACGAACATTAAGTAGAATATACGATCTTCCTGGGATGGAGCACTGCAGCAATGTACTACCCCTGCCTAAAATTTATACCTTCATCAACTCCATTGCCTCGGCGGCAGAAGAGGAACAAGAAAGGAGAAAAAATTCGACTATGTCGCAACAAAAATAACAGAAAAAAAGTTCTCAAGTGTCCTTCGTAATATTTTTTTTCTTCTTGGGAAAGAAAAAAAATATGAAGCAAATTGTAATTGTAAGCAACAAAACACTACGCTCATGTACAATTTCTTTACCTATGTATCATCATCATCATAATCAACTTTCTTTTATGTATGGTGTATAAAGTATATATATCACACTGGATTCTATAAGCTTAAACTTGAAAGGCACACTTTTTTATTTCGCTTGAGTAAGTGAATGAAAACGGCTTAAGAAAATAAAAGAAGTGGATTTCGCCTGTTGTGTGTATATTAACATTACATAACCACTATCATTCGTCGTCCCACTATTATTATATATGTTTCATCTTTTTCATTTACAATAATAATACCTAATATAGGTACAAAGTGAGTATAGACTCCAATTGTAAATATTCCTGAATATAAGAAGATGAGAAGAAGCTCAACAAATTTATGACATTTTTCCTTTCGCAGTCTCTTCCGCATACATTATCAACCGGGAAAAAGAACAAGAAAAGAAGAAAAAATACACACACTAGTTACTTCCCCGACACGTTGCACGGCACGCTAGATAATGATCACGGTCACAATGATGATAATAATACAAAAGCTTTTCTTTCTTCCCTCCCGTGTGCACGTTTTTATTATGAAAAAAAAACTTTACACTGCGAAAAATCTGTTATGCTGAGAAAAAGGAAACGGCGATGATGATCATAATACTAACGAAAAGAAGGAGGATGAGGATATGATTTGAGAATACCTTATATCATCAAGAACATCAACTACGCAGTTACTCTCCTTTTCCTTTTTACCCCGATATCTCCATGCAGAGATACACACCGTGAATTTCATATGATCATG
This sequence comes from Entomobrya cf. arborea Gr-Col-00668, assembly GCA_034699025.1. NCBI lineage: Eukaryota > Metazoa > Arthropoda > Collembola > Entomobryomorpha > Entomobryidae > Entomobrya > Entomobrya cf. arborea Gr-Col-00668. The sequence continues at coordinate 42,001 of JAQIWN010000029.1, read as the reverse complement.
ATCGTAATAATAATAATGATATGATACACTGTCGTGGAAAAAAAATCTTGAATTTCATCAGCACATTTTCTTACGTAGTCACTTCCATCCAGAGCATCAAGTTACTGGAAAAAGGAACAGCACAGCAGAAGAGAAGCTACCTTTATCCTTGAGCAAATAATTCTGAAAGATGTGATGATGTGCTCATGTAATTTTATGAAGTAGAACTCTGTGTGCGTGTGTGTGTGTAAATTCAAGCCATGAAGTTTCTGCTCATCGTTACCTACTTCCCAGTCTGATGATGAATATGTTACCTAAAACGCAGACAGACAGGGAGAAAAAAGCAGGGGAAAGTGAGCCCACCTATCTAAGCGAAACCACGTATATATGTGTGGAGAAAGGAAGTAAAAGACTTATATCACCTTATGAATATCAAGATCACTTATACAAATCAAGATGCATATTGTTTTTTATATAAAAATACATACATATTCCTTTTTTGTGTGATGTTCTGTTAGCTTGTTTGGTTTCATGTTCACGTTTCTGCTTCTTTGCTTGGAATTCTGATACATATTACGATACACTTCCGCCGTGTGCACTCAAGATTGAATTTATTCATTTTTATTATGAATTTTAAAACATTCCAAGCATGTACTAAGCATAATCGTAGTACACTCTCACTCAAATTTGATTGTATATAAAGAAAAGTACAGCAGAAGAATATAATATTTTGCTAAAGTTTTCATACAAAATCGTGGAATGATGGTGGTGGTGGCGGTGAGTGAATATCTCAAGGTATTCCCTTATGATCATCAACATGATGGTATGATTATTATTATTACACACAAGAAAAAGGTATATGGGAACTAGATATATAAATAGTATTATTTTATTATGTAAAAATGGTTTATATAGGTTGTTACGTGAAAGGAAACGAAGCAAGGAGAAAAAAAGAATTTTTACAAGAAAATGTCTCTTTACTTCTCCACCCTGCGTTTCTTCTCGTCGCTATCATCATAAAAATTCATTGGATGCAATGTTATTTATGATCCAGCCAAGTAGAACGGAAACATTGAGCGTTTCCCTTGTGATGAGTTGTGTGTGTTTTTTTGTACACAAAGTGGTGAGCTGAGATTTGTAACAATAACAAACAAAACAATAAAAACACAGAGAAAACACAACGGTACGCGCCCACGTCTTGTTGAGATGCTTATTATTTTTTTCCATGTGCTTTCCTCCTTACGATAATGTATGCACTTTACGGTTAAGATGTGAGATTCATGAAGGGAATAAAAATAATATCATAAAAAATAGCAAAAACATCGGCTTATCTTAAGAACCCCTGAACAAACGATTTACATGTTTTAAATTGTAATAATAGATTTTTAATAAAAAGGATCAGTTGTGAATACTGCATATTTTGATGAAGACCTGCAATAAATTCTAATCATTCATACTATACTGCATTTAGGTATGAATCGAAAAATATTTTTTTGATATTGACAGGAGTTCAGCATGGCATGATGAAAATGCATGTTAAGCGATGTGTAATTTACAAAGAGGGTACTCGCGCTTTGCTTGCATTGTAGACTTGTAGATGTGTCAAGGAAAAGGAAACGCCAAAGAAAGTTTACAAGTGAGTCAAGTGAAAACGGAATTACTTGTATGCATGGATGTATAATGGACAATTCACAAATAGATTCTGTTTAAAATTCCTTCTGTAGTGAATACCGTGTAATAACGTTTTTCAGAGCGTAGGTCACTCGAAAATAATAAATGATGATGGAGCGATGATTTGCTCGTGTGCCCTAACACGTTTGACATTCATGTAACGTATTATTATATATTGTGTTCAGAAACTCAAACCCCGTCGTTTGTTGCACTTATTTACATGTGTATACCCCCAAATTTCATTTACTTTCAATGCTCAATGTAAATTCAAATTTTCAAGTGAAATTTTTTTCTCTCTTTTACTTGCTACTTTTTTTACAGGATTCGAAGTAATAAACAAGCATGTTTGTTTGAATGTGTGTAGGGCAAAGTGGCAGCTAGTCAAATTCTAAGAAAAAAAAGCGTAAAGAATGAAATTTCCTTTTTCTTCATTTGAGATTTGCTTTTACTTTGGTTTTTTATGCCTTGCTGAGTACTCGCTTTTTTTCAAGACATCAAACATTAAATACCAAACAGCTTCATATCGGACTACCAGCATAGTACTTTTTTTTAAACTTTACAAGCAACTAAAAAGGAACATTCTGATTTTTGATAGTGAAAATAACGAATTACATATAAATACACAAGTAGTTGTAAAGCAGAAAGTAAAAAGTTTAAGTGAACATACATGACTAGCATATAAAAAAATACTTTTCATTTCTACCAACCAGACAGAAAAAAAACTTTTAATACGTTTAACCCAGCTACTTTTTTTCTTGTTACTCAGCCGTGAGTGAGTGAAAGCGTGTACTAGTAATTTTTTTTAGGATATCCGACCGATGAAAATGAGAAGATGAGGATGAAGGACTGACAAAAAATGTTTTTACACCCTTCATCGCCTTCTTTGCTTGGTGATCGTGTTCATGATCATCGTCATCAGCGTCAGTTTTTTTAGAGTACAAGAATAAGACAGGAACTTGTAGGATCAGAAGAATGAATGAAGAACGACAGCAACATCAGTTGGGGTTCCACGAGAGAGAAGAAGATGAAGAAGGAGAAAGAGATGTTGGTATGCTCTCTCTCTCTGTATGTAATATTATTATTTGTGTGTAGCCAATTCTGCTTAAATTTTTGTACGTACGTTAAGTACATTGTAATTTATAGTGAGTTTGAATGCTGACAGGGAAGTCAGTGTGAAATTCCTTTTTTACAAAAAAAAACTAAAAAAAGATGAAGGAGGATCACAGAATATCAGCAGAGAAGATGGAGAGAAAGAACAGAAAGTTGTAATTTCTTGTGTCTAAAACCTTTGTTCTCACCACTCAACAGAGCAAAAAAGTACAATGATTTTTTTCCCTTTTACAACATTTTTTCTCAATTCGTAATATATTTTTTGAGAGTGTGTACACTTGTTAGTGATGATGGGGGTGGTGGCAGTGGCGGCGGAGGTTGTTTTTCGAGCTGTGAGAAAAGCTGTTTCCTTTAGTCATTCAAAAGATGTGACAGACATTTGAAATTCTTTTTTTTCTGCTCTTTTCAAGTTTTCTTTTTAATACGCTTAGATTACTGTACAAAACACACTATCGCTTTTCTTTTGTTAATTTCGATTCATCATCTCACAGACAAACAAAACAGATATAAAAACGAGTAGTATACTGCGGCTCAACTATTACTCTGCTGTTGAATGAATTTGTGTGTTGTGTACGGAATGCGCATTGTCTCCTTTTGTTTTTTATTAAATTGTTTACTTTGAATACTCAAATGTTCTTGCTTGAGTGATTTTTTTATTCGTTACTTATTAGCACGTTCGAATTAAATAAAAGAATAATGGTATTGTTTGGAGAATTCATCATTTATTTAGGTTATTTGCATGAACAATTTTCATGGAATAAAATGAATGATTGCCTGCCCTGTGTGATGTGTCTGCTTTTTTGTCAAGAATTAAATATAAAAAACACCACACAGTCTTTGGATTCAACTTCAAGAAAATACTTCCATCCACTCTCTTACACCAACCATCTCGTGTCACACAAATAAAAAGTAAACCTTGTTAGATTAGAGTGATGATACCATTAAGAAAATATAAACTTGCTACAAGTTACCTATGTCCATCTCTTATATTTACTGCAAGTGAAATCGTTATGCTATACATTTAGGAAAATATTATTACAGATATGATAGCCATCACCATCTCCTCAATTGCCAGAAAATACATTCCGCAGGAGGGCAAACGTCATCATCTTTACGAAAAGGTTTCATATCAAAATCTTAAAACACATCTAAAGCTACTTGGTCACGTACACTCGGAAATGATCCCCATCTTTTCAGATGTTATGGCGTGTATCCACTCCACTCAACTTGACTCAAGCAGGTTTTGACAATATACTTTCCAAATAAAAAAGAGTAACCTCGTAGCCTCCTGTCCGGAATGGTAAAACAACCACTTCTTTTTTCCACTGTTGTCTAGCTTCGTTTTTTCAGCAGAAAACAAGTTAAAATGGTAACAAAGTGCCGACAAGCACTACTCCACACAGAAAAAAACAAAACAGCATTCATATTTTTAATATTTTTTATTCTTTCCATTTCTCCTGGAAGCGTTTTCCCATTAACCTAACCAACTACTTTTATTCCATATCAGTGCTATCATCGTATTACATCATCCATGCTACTTACTCGCTGTTTGTGATCACAGAGCAGAGTAAAAAATCTCTTTTTACTTTTTTCCATTTCTATATATTTCTCTCTCTCCAGCAGTGCTACTACTTTTTTCCTTCCAAAATACCAAAAGTAGTGGAGAAAGAAGATGCTGATGTGGCTTGGCTTGTTTAGTACAATACTACGTATTTTTTATGTACAAGATTATAATCCGAAATAAGACACTCCAGCAGTTGCTCCACACACTAAACTGAAATCTTGAGTGCAATCTTAAAATCTTACATATGTGTAACTGAACACGTTTACAAAGAGGATCCTCTCTAGTCCAAAGCAATTCTGGATATTATTCCATCAACCTTAAAACAAGGGAGAGAGAGAGAGAGTACTGACGAACAAGTAACATTTTTTGTGGTCTGTTTTGGCCATGTATTTCTTTCTTCTTCCATTTTGTTTGGCCACCGTCACCACCAAACACTACCAGAGAAGAGTGATAGCGGCAATAATAATACAGAAGAAAGAAAAAAAGAAAAAAAGTGAGTTGAATCATTTTGTATGTTATCCAGTATGGTTGTAAATGCAATATATTTTTTTTTTCGTGTTTTCATCTTCCCTGTTGCCGGTGAAATATATAAAAAAAACATGGAATTCCCTGTTTCTTTTTAAATCTTAAAATGGACTCGTTGAACAACTCCTCCCACTCAGCAAAACAGGACAGATGAAAGATATGAGTATCTCCTACCATTGCATTTTTATGCTCTCATTTAACCCGTTTCATACTTTGGAATAAATATTGTTGACGCCATTTTTACTACTTTGTTGGATGACTTTTGTATAGCAACTTTTTGTACAAAAGATGAAATTTTCTCTTGGATTAGCTGAATTGGTTTGTGTCGTGGGCTGCTATGTTTTAAAGTATGGTATATGTTATGGTTTAAAACAGTACAAACTAAACTAGACTATCAACTCAATAAGAAAAAGGGGAAAATGAAGAAAATGACACCCTGTGCGTGTGCAATGCAGGAAAAAAAGTTCAATTTTCATTTTTATGAACATAAGCAAAACGTAGTATTCCATCTGTCTGCTTTTTCCAAATGTGTATATTATTATTACTTTGAAATTGCTACAATATTTGGTGATATGATAAACGAAAAAAGTGAGGTCCTTGCCTTCTTCATGAAGTTGCAACAAAATAATATTATTTCTTATCTTTAATAAACCATCAGTACAACAGTGGCAACTTTTTGATAGTGCACACGTATTGCTCACATTCAGCATTATTTTTCGCTTGGGTAAAAGAAAATGCGACAATAATATCAAAATGGGAAGATGCTACAAAGTATGATACGAATGACGACGAGGACGAGACACATGTGCTAAGCCAATATTCCAAACAACAAGAGTTGGTGATAATGATGAGATGAGATTGTGTAGAGTACCACCGTGTGATGTTGGTGGCACGACAATGTTAGAAAACATTTTAATAACTTTAATCCAAAAATGTGTTTCGTGTTTTCATTGCTGTATCATACACACAAGTGACAAGACAATATTGCCAACTGATGCATCTTAATCTTTACTTTACATAAAAGGATAAGTATTTTATAAGGCCAGAAACCAGGATCATATACCCTTACATGGTTTAATTAACAATAATTTGCAATATGACCAAAAGTTTTAGCAATGTAGTATTTTGCGCAGATATAAATTAAGTATTTTTAGGCAGATTAAATATTCGTTGTAAATTCTTACTTTTCAAACGAATTCTCATTTTTAAATGATACATCTTCGATGATGAGTAATAGCGACTGCTGGGTGGTCTTCAAATATATGTATCAGTATTTTTTTAACGCAACAGTTTCTTTTTCATACGTCACATTGTCACAGATCACATTTTCATTTGTTTATTTTTCCATCAAAGTATATTTTGTGTTTTTTAAAAATATTAAATGGAGAAATTATAAACAAAAATTCTGTAGAATAGTTATAATATTAGCACGAAATGTCAATTTCTTCCATATCTTCCATATGATATTTCGTTGATATCCCTGCTAAAAGGATACATCCTTTTTTCCATAATTATTTAGTTTTTTGAAACAAACAATCCAGGTAAACCATCCACCTTATTTCCACTGATGATCTGTATACACCGCACTGCACTGCGCCTATACAACCTAGTCTGGTTGGATTGGATTTCACAACTTCGTAACCTGACAGGTAGGCGTGGGCTACCAAGCTATTGGATCCTTTCTACTTTCCTGCTTGCTCACCTTACGCGTTCACCTGGCAAGCTGAAGTGCACCTTCCACACTACCACCTGTTGGGATTCGTTTGTTCACGTATCCAATCGGGATGAACCCTTACTGCTCTACCTGTCCTCTCACTTTTGCATCTTGCAACACAAGTTCAAGAATTAATGATACACACAACTTTTACTGACAAACTGTAAGCATTTAATAATGCGTACTCTGAAGCTGTACCTTGTATTATGATGTTCTATTTTAGACTAACGCTCTTCACTGATAGGATGAATAGAACTCAAGAGAGATTTACAGATTTCACGTTGAACTAGGTCATTTTGGATATTCAAGGAAGAAGCCAGATCCCAATGTAAAATGTTTTCCTTAGATATCGAAGATGTTTACTTCTTCCAGCATTCCCATCCATACTGGTTAAAGTGATCTTATCTAATCACTCATCTCACAACTACATTCTACCTATACGGTAAAACTATAAACTTGTTGGAACAAAAGCAAGCTGTGCACACATCATGATACCTTTTCAAACCCATGAACCAAAAACAAAATATTGATAATGTAGCGTCTCTCTTTTTTTGTCTCACGTAAAAAATATTCGTGGACATTTGTACCTATATCTGTCGTAGGAGTATGTCTAGCAATTACAAAGATGCACTTGGGAATCGTATATATGTACGTACAAAGGTACACCATATATTTCAAATATATTTATACTTCATACTATACTACTATACTACTTTAAGTTAGTGTTATAAGTTATAACCAGTTCAAACGATATCTTCTCAACCACCCTCATATTCCATGGTCCACTAAAATATCTTTCATCTTCTTCACTCACATAAGTTTTCATTTTTCGTGTAGGTCTGGTCTGTACTCAAGGTACACAAAAGTGCAAGAGATGACAAACAAAAAAGGTACTCCATTTACTATCTTCTCTAAGACCCAATCTACCTTCCAGAGTTTCAAGAGAGTCAAAGAGCAAGCAAAGGAGGAGAGAAGATGAAGGAAGAGCAAGATGACTAACTCGTTTATTCTCAAAGGCCTACTAAATTTTCCTGGTAGCTTTATCTGTCTCCGCTGCTCCAAAAAAAAAGGTAAAATAGAACGGTACCATTTTTGCTTCATAAGTTAAGGGTTTTTGTACCCATTTCACATTTAAAGAAGTACACACAGTATAAAGATATGATATAATTTTACATACCTTCCTTTTCTACTAATCTAGCCATCGGCTGAACAGAAAAGACAAGGTTTAAGTAAACCCTAACAAAAAGTGTCCATGTAATATTTTCTTTGCGTCAGGACAGTACATTGCTTCTATACCAGTATAACATGTCTTACAATATTCGTATAGATTTTCATTTTAGATGATGACCCTTCTAAAAGCTAAACCAGCTAAAGTTTCTTTGTTTCTTCATGAGAATTTCTAAACTCTTCAAGTATAATATATAATCTACACTCTTCACACAGTTATCCTTGATAAATTTTTTGTTGTTTATAGGTACACAGTAAAATCTCAAAATGCCATCACATCAGAGAAACTAGCTTTACAGCTTAGCTCATTTTATAATTTTGTTGGGGAGCATTGTTTGCAGTGGCAAGCACGTAGACCTGATTTGGTTTCAAGATGGGAGCAGGAGTAAAAGAGCAACCTATTTGTCTTCCATTTCACATAATATAAGATGCAAGCAAATAAATGGACGTCAAACAATAAAATGAGAAGATTCGTTGTTGTTTTACCTACCCTTATATTACGCTTACTTCAGCATTCGCTCCAGTACCTTTATTTCTTTATTATTATTCTGTTAAGAATACGACGACGACGTCAACTGATAAATGGTTGGTTGTTTTGAAAACCTGTTTAAACAATAGGAACCATTGTTTGAGCTAATGAAGAAATTTAATTTTACCCTGACAGAGAAAAAGAGGGCTATGTTACGTCTCTATGTATCCACATGATTCTTGTGGGTTTTAGAGACTCATGAGATGTTGTTTCTATAAGTCTCCTGTAAGATTTGTATTATTTATCATTACTTCCATTAACTTAAGAGAGCAGTGATAACCTTTACGAGCTTATTTCTTCAGAAATATCGCATCACAAAGGTATTCATTTCGTTTTTGTTTCATCTTTGTTCTCAAAAAAGGTTTATGGATGACGGCGGTTACAAGGCAAACCCATTCTACGAGTAGTTAGTAGTCAAATCCGAATACCAACTCACATGCTTTTAACAAGGTATTTTCAAGATTCTAAATTCTCAACTTGGAAATCTAAGGTGGTAATATTTTAATGTTAGATGCATAATTTCCTTTTGTTTGGGAATTCCTTTAGTTCTTTCTCTGCACTCTACAGTGAGTAGTTCATTGTAGTTATTTCGAGTAACTAATATTATTCAAGTGTAAACCATTATATGCGATGTAAAAAGTAGTTCTAAGCATACCTCTTCTAAAGTCAATTAAATAACATCGTGCAGAATTTTTGAATATATATGTTTGGAATTCTTCCATAAACACCACGTAAGCAATCAATGTTTACACGAAAATAAATATAAAGAATTCTTTAAACTGTTTCAGAGTTAAATTAGCTTGAATTCTAAAAATTATGTTACCTTTAAACCAAGACTAATCAATGCCATACTGTTCAGACATAAACAACTAGACAATGACTTCATCTGTTCACATTTAGGAAAAACGAGTGTTTTTGTGAGATAAAACTCAGAGAAACAGAAAAGAAATATTTACAGTACATACATACACAAGCAATCTCAGACTCAGAAGTAAACTGAATTATTACAAGAATGGGCATAATATGCTGAAGCATACAAAAGGTAATAATGAGTCACCTTCACCTTTATAAAAATAAACCCATCCATCAACATGCTTGAAATAATCATCCTGAAGTTGAAAAGTTAATGAATGAGACTTTTTGTTTTTAAAAAAGGTAAAAGAAAATCAGTTTTTTCTTTGCCTTCGTTTGAATATTTGTACTAGCCAGTAACATTCCATTTGCTTGAATACGCGGTTTACAAAAAAATCTACCTTTTTATTGTGTACTTATGAAATGAAATAGTTCAACACAGGTCTCAGAAAGCATAAAACTTTGCTTTGAAATACGTAATAAAAATATTTAAACGAAACGATATGTTCATATTATTGAAAATTTAAAACGTCTGCTCATAGTGAGAACAAATGAGTCATTTATCTACATGCGCAACAAGGTCTTCATAGATCATTCTATCCTATCACCATCAAAATTGTGTACAATACAAAACAAAAAACATAATAATATAGCCATTACCCATGTCAAAAGTTCAAATAGCCAGATATTATTCTTACCTACAACATAATACAATGACATCTGCCTGTCTATGTTCAGTGGGGAAAAAAATCTCTATTTTGGACTTTTTTTCAAAACGGTAAATTAATGTACATTCTAAAAGTTAAATGGGTTCACACACAAGTAAGAAAGTCATATTTATATGAAATGTAATCCCAAAACTGTATTCCACTTCTTCTAAACTTTACCTAGTAAACTGTCGTCATTTTCTCAACACTGCACATGCATTCTGTCAAACAACTATGTTTTATTGTATTTTTTGCGTTTAGTTTTCCTCAAACAGAATTTTTTATTGACACTGGATGTTTGGGTTGCCCTTTTGGAATTTAAGTGTAAAGGTGAAAGGATGAGGTGGAAACAATTTTTCACGCTGTTAGTGCCACATCGTCATAAAACCCATCTTTTGCAACTTTCCATTTTGAGCTTGAGACCACCATTATATAGTATTCATATATAAATACACTATATATAGTATATTCAAAGCCAAAGATATACACCTATTTTGCCGGGTATAGTTTTCAACTTTTAGACAATGACTATATGTAGTCAGTAGTATACCAACATGGGGAATAGTATCTTTTAAAAAAAACTTTTGCTTGACTAGATATTATGATCCCATAAAAGTTTCTCAAGTAGCAATTTCATGAGATCAGGTAGTCTAACAGAAACAAGTCATACCATATAAAATGAAGACCTTTTTTATGTAATATCCAACACATTTTATACCTTTTTTTACAGGAAAACGAATAACTATTTTAACATATTTGTTATCCCTTCTTAGTAACAATTTCATGTCTGTGTAGCATTATCCTGAAAAGAAAGTGTATACAAAACTTTTTGTCACTTGCTAAATAAAAAGGTATTCTGTTATTTTTATAGGTGCCATATTAAACGACCAAGCTCATCATCGTACCGTTCACGTATTCATTTTCCTATTCTTCTCCCTCTTTATTTTATTTTTTACTGCTGACGACAATGAGCAATATTTATATAATGACATGACGTTTCTAACAAAAAGTCAACAAATTGTTATTCAACTCATGAATACGAATAAAAAGAGGAAGGAAATAAGCTACGCTGAAGATGATTGTTATGCAATGAGAAATGGCACAGTGGCCAATACGCTACAAACTGTAGTACAAGAGTAATAACAATAAAATAGTAATAGTAATAGCACCAACTAAAAAGAGCTTACCGGATGGAAAATATGAGAACGTGAGTGGGAAAAAGAGAAAGGTAAACATGTCCCATACTCACGGTTCCCCCATATCGTTATTTTTTCCTTTTATTTGTTTCCTATTATCTTCATCTTCAAAGAAAAGACGAAGAAAAGAAGGGAAACCGAAAAAACACACGACTGAAATGTTTTTACTCTGGTGTATAGGTATTTCTGTTATTTTCCCTCAGGTTTTGTGATTTGACTCATGACTGTCGCAAAGGTATTATTTTGGGCTATACACACGAAAAAGTAACAAGTTTGTTTGAGATGTGTGGAAAGGAGGAAGTAGAACAAAGAAAGAAAAGATGATACGCTACATAACAAAGCAGAAGAAGAGAACAAGGTAAAAGCATTTCCTTTTTCTTTTCCGTCTCTGTGTTTTCCTATCTGTTGTGTAGTATCAAAAGAAAATGAAAGGAATGAGATGGAAGATACATTTACTGTGGGTGATTGTGTGAAAGTACAAGAAAAGTAAGCGGTGCTGAGTGCTGATGATAATGATGAAGCGTGTGATACAACCGGTAAAAGCAAACGAAGAAATGTGTTCCAGAATAATCTTCATCATCATCTCCACCGCCGTTTCCCTCTCCACCAGGCAGATACTTTTAAGAGACTCCTGTGGAGTAACTGTTTACATTTGTATTATTTGTCACGCCACATTCATTCACCGTCTTCGTCGGGTTTTCAAAGTCGTTATATTTCGTATAGGTAAAATACACAACACCTACACATATGCATTCAGTTCAGCTACACACAGGCGTATGGTGTTTAAACAGACACAACAACGCACGTTATTTTATGAATGAAGTGGAAAGCAAACAGTAATATCCCCTGATTTCTCCTGAGTTGTTGTCGTCATTCAAATAAAAAGGAGCATTCATTATTGTATGGAATGAGTGGTGTGGTTGATGATAACGGTGACATTCATAAGTGTGTACATATTTATGCGATGTTTCATTTTTACTCAACTTTTTCTAAGTACTGTTCATCTGAAAGGGAAAAGAAGACTGTGACTGTAAGTATGGAACTACATTTCTGAGAAGAGAATGTTTGCTGAAGAGGGTTCTATTTGTATACACAGGAATTTTCGATTGCAACACACATCAATGATGAAGTCATTGTTTGCCAACACATTTCATTTTACTTTACTTGTTTCACCTTAATCACCTTCAGGATGACGTAACATTGAAAATAATATTGGAAAATTAAAGATGAAACATAAAGAAAGAAATTCCATTAACTTTTCTTTGTGATTGGATTTACTTGTGTGTTTTTATGATAAAATTTTACAAGTGTTTTTTTTCGTAATGGAGCCGTAAAAACTTTTTAAAAAAGTAGCAAAAAAGCTAGATACCTGACAAGGAAAATATGCAGTTGGAAAATATTATTAATTCCATCTTGTTTCGTATTGCTAGAACCTCTTTCATCCATGCATTTTAGTTGAACCAAAACACTAGAATTCTTCAGTAAACTCTTTTCACTGAAAATTACAAAAGCTTCCTTTTCTGACAAGTCTGAAGAAGGTGACTTTTTCCATCATCACCACCATGAAAAGAGAAAGGTTGAAATCATTGTAATAAAAGAAAGAGGTGTGAGGTATAAAAGCAAATGTGGTTTAACCAAACACTCATCAACTTTGTTTGAAGAACTCTTGAGACGAGGAGCTCACAAGATGCTATTTGAGAATACCTTCCATGAAGCCGTTGGGTACGAACGGCAGTTAAAAAAGAGTAACACTATCAACAATACAATGCTTTCACTGTTAACGTTGTGGTATATTCCGTGATTTTCTTTCACAAGAAAAGTGATTTTATTTACTTGTTACTTCTTGCCTACATCCATGCATTATGTGTATACAATGTACATGTTTATTTGAAACTTTTCAACCTTTTTTTGTTCTCCTTTAAAACGCCTATTGTATTTACTTTCATATTACTTCGTCGTCTTATTCGTTTCTTTGTCAGAAAGGAAGAAAGAAAAATACTCAGTTTCGCATACTTTCCTGAATTAGGAAAACGGGTGAATTTTAAGCTTGTAAAATGTCTGAATCCACCTACGAGGCGGAAAAAGTGAAATGAAAAAAGGTGTTCGAGATAATGGCTTTATATAATTTCCTGACGGATTGTTGGTTTTCTTTTCAGCCGAGTTAAGCAAAGCAACAGCAGGAGTCTTACAATAACACACCTAGCTACAAAGCAGAACAACAAAAGAAGCGGAAGAAATCTCCGTGGGTGGAAAAGCTTTGTTCCTATAAGGGACAATGTGGGAAGGTGTAATATCATTTCGTTAAGTAAAGTAACTAAAAGTAATATTATCAAATAGTCAACACTCAGCACAGTATATACTCTATATTATACTCGTCCAAGTAAAAATACTTACCCCACAACCACACGCGGAATGACTAGATTGATGAAAGCCGTCTCTCATACGAAACTTCTGCCTTGTGAAAAGGATAAAGAAAATAGAAATGAAAGCAGGAATCCTCCATTTATAGAGCCTCTGTTGCTTTTGCAGAAAAGTGAAGAGAATTGGGTTCTCACTTCTCAGAAAGGGGTAGGTAGCTAAGAACAAACCTTAAGTTTTCTTCTAAGTCTATCATTGCTGAGGAGCGAACATGAACCTTTCAGCAGGTTTTTTTTTCTCTATCAGACTGTCTGCCTGGTTAACTTTCTCAGGTTGGCTAGCGGCGGGTGGGTGGGTGTGTATGCATGCATGTGGTGTTTAGTAATAATACTCACGGCGGCGGTGGTAAGTGGTATAGTACTATTGGATGGTGGGCATCAGAGGGAAAGGAGAAATGCCGGCAGCAAAGTCGAGAATCTTGTTACTTGGCTTCAGTTTTTGGTGAGATAGAAGATTGGGTAAAAGATGACGGTGAGCTGAAAGTAAAGTGGAGAAAAAGGAAAATCTAGTTTACTACTGACCACCACCGATACCGACACACCATACCAGCTAGAGAAATACTGGGAGAGTGAAACAAGTAGTTTATTTGCAGGAATTCTGGAAGGGATTTGAAACTGATAGAAGTGGCAATGGGCTTGATATAGTAGCGATATAGCTGTGAAACGCATTAGAGGAAGCAACAGCGCAGCAACATGAGGCAGGTGTCTTTGTTCTCTGCTCAAAATTACACTCAGCCCATCAACCTAAGTGCAACTTGATGTCTAAGAAAATAAAAACTACTCGCATCACAGGATGATGACGATGCCCGCCACATCACACAATATCCAACAGTATATATCCATTCGATTCATTTCTATTGTTATATTTTTACCACCCGAGAGAGTATTTTCTCTGGAACAAAAGCTTATCTGGTTTAATGTTCTTAAGAAGACGGGTGAATAAATAAAAGATAGTAAAAGAAGTATGTTGAATGACTATGGCACTTATAAATAGAATAGACATTTGAGATAAAATTCCTGGAATCTGTGTAAGATGTTCCTGTTTACAGGAATTCGTCCATTCGAACACATATATTCACTCATTTTAAGAGCTCTGCTCTATAATTACAAAATCTGTGAAAGTAGAATGCGGTGGGTTACAAGAAGGTAGATTGATAAATCGCCAACTGAATTAGGCTTATGAGCGTCATTCAGACTTTTAGATTTAGATCAAAATGAAATGGTAATGTCTGGGGCAAGATGTGATACGTAATGTAACCTTCGAAAAATCATAAATATAGAACATGCATCTCTCATTGAGAACCCGGAACAGATATCCCTATTTTCTTGGTTATTTACTCTGCGCTAATGTTTCTATGAGATTTTTTTTACCATTTTACACTGGTTTTATTCTTGACCGCTAAAGAATAAAAGCATTTTCCTTCCTCGATTGGAAGATGTCAGTGTTAAAACGTTGATGAAACCTCACATGGAGACAAGGGCGCAGAGTAAATAAGAAAAACGACGGAATATTCTGTTCCGTATTTTTTTCATTTTTCTGAGATGACGCAGTCTCTTAGTATTATAATATCTCATTGAATGTAACACTTTAAAATATAACTATTTGGCTAAAGCCAACTTTAGCTCAAATTTTCCCTTTTTTGTGAAATATTGGTCGTCCTTGTTTTCTGAATGACTGGCTAAATGAAATTATGTTCAAATGGGCATGAGGAAAGTGCAATAATAATATCATTGTATTAGCTGTTACGGTTTTTTACCATTTACAAGGTAAATGGACTATCCAGTCCGAGTATAAGCTGAGTTATCACAAGCTTTCTTCTCTTTTTTCCTACTAGTAGTAATATGAGTGGTGCCTGTCTCTCTGAGATATAATATATTTTACACAGCTACACTTTAAGTAGCATTCGTTAAAAAAATAAAAAGGATAACAAAAGACACATTTCAAAAAGACTTCAACTCTTCAAGGCTAAGAGTTTGTCAACTAGCCAACAAGCCTCATTTTACGTGTACAATTGCCTTAAGTGGAAATAGAATAAAACTCCTTTTCTTAAAAAATTCTAACATGATGATCGTTATTCTACCGACAAATATATTTTCTCCTCATTCCAACTAAGCACTATGGCTTTGTCATATGTACATCCCACTTCATATACGGTATCATCATTTTTTCCTTTGAATAAAAAACACCAGTACCGCCACGGTCGTTTGTTGAAACTGATAAATAAATCATAATAACTACTATGTACATACTACAAAAGTTCAACCACGAATATGAAGAAAAAAACCCAAGAAAAAAGCTTTTTTTCATTTTCGTTCTTTTGATTCCTTCAAGAAAAAAAACATTTCTTACTTCGCTACTTCTTTTAACAGGGAATTTTCCTTTTTTGGTGCATTGGATCAAGTAAAAATAGTAGAAATAGTAAAGGAGTAATAATAATAATATAATACGCCTAGTTATTCTTTTTTTTCTGTAGCAAGAAACATTCTCTCTTTTTGGTTAGTGAATTGTGGATGAAGAAGCGGCGACGGTATCATTAAGGCGAAGTTAACTTAATGTAGGTTTTGTATTATTCAGCGATTCAGTCAATGGGCAGTTCAAGCTTTATACATATGCATTATGCCTTACGTATGGATATTATAATGATAATGATGGGTTTCCATTTTACCAGTGTCTTCTAAAAAGACAAAATGGTTAGAAAAAATGCATTAGGAGAAGAATGGAAGTCATATTTGCTAGTATTACATGTATAGGAATACTTGAAGTAGCCACTTTTGACAATATTAAGATGATAACGATAATGATTCTTTTGGCTTTGAACAAAAAAAAGTTACTCTTACGCTGAACCTTATTTTTCAAGCAAAAATGACGGAAATAGCAATACTAAGTAAGTAGAATGCACACTGGAAAGTGGAAATAGCGACAGAAGACACATAGCAGCAGTTCTACTATTTTAAAAAGGGGACATCAACCAACAACTTGACTAGTACTGATGAAGCCTTCATTATTATGCCGGACTTTTATTTCTAAAGACGAAGAAAAGTGTATATTTTGGTAAAGGTACTACGTAACAATAGCCTTTACATGGGTAGCCTGGCAAGGATTCCAACAATAAACGAGATTCAGGTCATTATGCTCATTTGTATGAATGCATGAATATACATACATACAAATATGTACATTTTGTGCAGTTTTTTCTCTACCCATTCATTGCAATGCATTATGTGTAATACACCCGAGTATGCTTTCGAATTCACGCTAAAGTTGTTCCAACCCAACCCGAAATCGTAATAACATAATTCAATCCTCTCTCCCACTCTCCTTCCTTTTTTATATTTTTAAAAGAAATAAGATGAGTAGAAGAATACGAGCTTCTACAAACACTTAATAATAATCACAATAATGTTGGAATCTTATTTGCTGAAGAAAATTTTGTAAATCCGCTTTATGAATATGAATAATATCATTTTATTTGCTACCGCGAGTGCACGGTTGCATGCACCGACCGACCGGGACACAGGGAATACTGAAGAAAAGTGTGTATTAGTGGAGTACTTACATGGAATAAGAAATTTTGCTCGTTTTGATGAAGATGATCCCAGGATAATATCCTTTTGCTTGTAAAGCAGTTGAAAAATATATATAAAAGGGAAAAGTGGATAGAATATACAGCAAATTTTGTAGTATGTAAGAGCAAAGTGCGGTAAAGAACCAAAAAAAAAAGAAGGAAAGTATCTTGATGTCACAAATATGTATATGCAAAATGAAGCAATAGAATACTTTTGTTTGAAAGTCGAGTCGTGAGTCGTGACTCGTAGCAAAGTTCTTTTTTCTGCTTTACATTGAAATAATATAAGTTTATACCCAGGGATAATAAAAGCGTAAGTAATTAATTTGTACCCTGATATTAATATTATGCATAATATTTTGTTTTGCTCTCTCGTACTTTTCCTTCTGATACAACAAAGTGTGTTGTGTGTTCGGCTAAACTGGGATTTTCTTATGAAATGCACGTTACACACAAAACACAAAAGAAAGATGTTGATCGTGATGATGATGATCATGGTGACGCTATGAACTTTTAGACTTGCTCATTTGGAATACTTAAATAAAGTCCACCAACTCCATACTTGCGTAAATTATGAGTAGGAATTTGTAAGTAGAATCTTTGGTGGTAGGAGAGTCGTTTACTGTACCATATATAGCGTATCTGTGGTAGTGGTAAAATGTACAAATATTACAGCAGTTTCGAACATGTTGTTAGTTGCGTTTCAGTAGAATATAAATGAGAATCAAGAAGGCAACATCATCAGAAAGAAAGAGAGACAGAGAGCATGAATATGTATAAAATTGTGTCAACCTACAGAAATATTTTACTTATATCAATATGCAGAAACGGTAAATGCTAAACCACTTGAAGAATTTTTTTTATCGCATTCTTGGAAATGAATGGAATGGCAATTCCTTTAAAACTGTCTTGCCATTAGTCAATGATTTGTTTGAAGTTTTTATAGATTTACCTGTATGCAGTTGTATCTTGTATCATTATACATGAATAGATTTACTGTTCATCTAGTTAATATCTAAGATTTTTAAAGTGGGTAAATTACACTGAATTTGAAACTCAATGGTGACTTGAACAATCATCAAAATAGGGTCCTATTCGTGGGGTACGTAATTAATACAGCCTTTTCCCTGATTACACTCACAGCACCGCAGCATATTGGCCTTTTGTTTTTAGAAAGAAAGCGTAATTAAAATGAGAGGAATATATTAGCAAACTCAGAAAAAAATCATTTCCCCTAAAAATAGTGGCACATCTGAAAAAAGTAAGTAGAGTGAATACTGCGAGGGGTGAGCGAGTGAACCATGTTGCACGTAATTAAATTACACTGGAGACATTGCCGAACTGTTGAGTGTCTCTCCAGCATACAGCCATACAATCATACATATATCCTTTCTAATTACACATATATACATAAAAAGCAGTGTAAAAAGAAGCCATCTTATTTACGCTTGTGTGTGTGGGCTAATGGATACTCCAATGTATTACTTTAACAGTAAGTATAGTAGTTTCAGTAGGATTCTCTAATCTAGAAAGGGCAGGTTAAATTACAGAAAACTACTTTTTACCATGTACAAAAAGCTACTATTATTATATAGATGGCTTCTACACAATAAGTCCCATGTATTCCATGCCATCATCATCTGAACTTTTTTTTAGCCACAATCACAACTTTTTCCGGGGAGGGAAGAGAAAATTACACTTTTTTACTATTTGAGCCACTTTTGTGGTACGTTATATTTAGCAAGATGACAGAAAAGTAGTGGTAGTAGTAGCGTATAGCAGTAGAATGACTTGTCTGTTGGGTTGACGAGCAAACCTACCAGGAAATCTGTCCGTCCATGCTTTTGGAAGTGGAGGCATGGCATGATCATCATCATCATTCTCAAGAGCACCTAAATTAATTGCGGATGCGGACCACCACCATACTACCATCATCAAGGAACAGTGAACCAAGTCCGCTTCCATCCACCACCACCGTTCTTTTTTCATTAGCAGAAGCAGAATAAGCACAGATGATGACTATGCCACTATTGCCACTAAAATTCCTCTTTTACCTCATTTATTCAACACGTTATATAATAAAACGGCTTCTTCTGTTACACCAACCACCACCACCCCTCCACTCACAGCACAGCAACCACACATAGTACACCAATTCATTTTTATGCGAATTTAATTAAAACATCAAATTTCAAAGTCAATTAGCTTCTCATATAGACGGAAGTTGTATAGTGGCAAAGAGTACAAAAAACATCCAGAAAAATTAGAAAAAGAAAGGAAAAATTGCGGTGTGCCTTAGAAAAATGACAGCTGCTTCAACGCATTGTTCCTGGTGTTTGCGTGTTTCAAATGAAATTATGGAAATGGTCCTCATTTCCCTATTACTTTTTTTGTATAAAAATGGTTATTACTCTACACAGTTAGTAGTCAGTAGTAAGAACCAATTTAACATCAGATATGGTTTTTTACAAAGCACTTGTTATCCCAATAATATAACTCCTTCGTGTGTGGTTCTTCTCCCCAAAGCTAGCATCATCCATTTTTTTCCTGCCGTTATTTCCATCAGCATCAACTGTCTTCAGCTTTTTGTATGATGACACGTGGTTAATGAGGAAACATCAATTCTACCGTCAGAGAGTCCCTTTTTCCACTGTCACTTTCGAAATAAAACAAGAAAAATATAAATATTCTTTTTTCCTGTGAAGGGAAAGAAAGAACGCGGGGAAAAAAGAGATAAAAAGACGGATGATAATGTGAAACCAAATCAAAATCCAATTTTTCCCTTGTGTTAGCATTTTTTATTTTTATTACTGCTGTTTTGTTCCCTGTTCTTCTGATGTTTCTTTTCGGCTCCTATTGTGTATTTTTATATTAACACGATCCATGTAATTTCTACCGTAATAGAAATGACATTTCTCTTTATATCGTACACTTGAGGATGACTGTGTGGCTGAAATGATGATATGATGATAGCAAAATTTAATATGATGAGAAGTGTTCACTTTATTCCCCTGTGTGTTCACTGTGCTCCATTTTTTCCTCTTCTTTTCTCTAGAGGTGTTTATACTTCCAGCTTCAGAATGTCACCTATCAAATCACATAATCATCATACCACAAGTATACGTAACGTGCACGATTTTCCTTTTTATGATGCATTCTTTATTTTTAGAATAGTTTTTTTATGCATATATTCATCTTAGAAAATCATCCTCGTTGGATTTTCTTCGGTTAAGAGGGAAGCCATGTTTTTAGGTAATAGCATAACCAACAGCCAACCAACCAGCCAAAATATCGAGGAAATATTTTTTTCAGAGATTTTCATAACCTGCCAGTCAACCCGTGTGGCAACTCCATTAACCTTGTCTTATTCTTTTGTTGTGTTGTGTGTACTTCTATTATCTATTCCAGCTATTTCTCAGAAGATGTACTTAACATAGACATGTCAAGTCAAGAATAAAGAAGCTTCCTTTCCCTTATTTTACATATCTCACAACGTAGTTGTGTACTTTGTACAACAATTGATCGTATTTTTAATGGTTATGTATATATAAGCGACTGGTTGTATAATATAAAACCCACCTTCTTTCCGCAAAATCACTTTTATCACTTTGTATGTATAAGCTGGATGCATGCTTTTTGTACTTTTACACACAAGTTCAGGTTGCTGCCCTGTCCGTATACGTTTATGATCGTCATTCCATCCACCAGCCTGAAAGATACGATACGTATGGTTCACCTCCCAAGAATCACATCACATCAAGTAGGATTTCCTGAGGAGGTGCGCAATTAATACGGGGCATCATAAAAGTTGATCCTCCTGTCACTTGCTCTTACTCAATGAATTCCTTTTCCTGTCCTTAATTCCCTTTAAATTCTTTTAATGAACATGAGCCTCCCTCTACTATTTTTCTCTCCCTTTCTTGATGCAATGCAACAACGTATTCATCTAACTCTCTCAAGTTAAATTACGAATAGTGCAGTGAAGTAGTATAGTGCCAGTGCCGTGTGTTACTGGATCCCCCGTAACAAAAATAATAGCAGAACAAGCACCAAAAACCCGGAGCTTACATGGTATAAGTGTTCATTCTTGTTGATGACGACAACACGGTGATGTCAGTCTTTTCACTGGGCTGGGTTATTGCATTTTCCTTTTCTTTTGCAAGGTTTTTTCTTGGCAAAGCAATCGTGGAAAAGTAATAAGCATCCATCCAACCTGAAATACCTTTTCTACTTCCATTCTTATTTTCTTGCTTCATATGAAAGTTAGGTGATTTTCTGCTTTGTTGTTGGTTGTGTTTTCTTCTTGTTTTCCCAAGAATGTTCACTCATTCGTACCACCTTGCTTGGAAGTAATGAGCTTAACGTACTCCGTGTTTGTGAGTACAGTGCAGCAATGGAAGTTCAGAAATGCGGTAATAATAAACTGATCTGTCAGTAATAACTGTGATTACCGTTGTCGTTTCTAGGTACATTTCACCGTTTCCTCTTTAACGAGGTCGGTGATATGAAATGTAAGAAGAGTCGCTGTAGAATGTAAGATGGGCTTGTATCTTTTGTTTTAAATGGCTTTGACTTTGTTTTCCGACAGCGATCTTGTTGATATCAACATTGCAATGTACTCCGAGAGATTTTATGTATTTTTCAGGGAAAAAAATCAAGCAAGACAGACATTTTCTTTCTTGATACTACATTCAACAAGGACAATTCAGATATCATTGAATTTTCTTCTTGAATTGGATTTGACCCCAAAAATTATGCCCGTGGTATCAAATAATCATACAAGTACACAAGATTTATCTTTTAATTAGCTAAATGGTTATAGTATTCTAAGTATTCTATAATATACTATTAATCATACTACTTACTATTATAGTATTTAGTCAACGTCATTTTTTATCGTAGATTAAATTATAATTGACAAAAGATACGTCAATTCTCTTGAATTTGAAGTGTAGTTGTGCAAAGTTCTTTAGGCTAAATGAAACGGTCGGATATAAGGGTTTTAAAATTAAATGCATTTGTACCAGTTTGTACAATTACAACAAGATTACAACGAAATATTCATTAACCTATTTCTATCAATTGTATTCTCTCAATCGGATATGACTGGCCACACTGACTGTGTGGTTTGAAATAATATGATCTCATCTGTCATCAGTTTTTAAATCTATGGAATTTTTATTTTTGAAAAGATTCCATAGATGTAGAGGCGGCTCGAATTACGTAATTTTGCGTAGGTGTGCATGAATTTATTCTACTCAAAACTAAATGAAACGTTAGAATAATTTACGACAGCGGAAGCCACTCATGAAGTTTCCAACTGCGTGTTTTCTATTTGCAAACTGTCGCATAATTCGTGTACCTTGCCTTGTGTGCATTCTTTCCTTGTGTCGGTAAAGTCACGTGTCTATAATACTTTCCACATGCTCTACAAAAAAATTTCAACTTAGGTACTCACCTACGCATATCTTTTTATTGTGAAAATCTAGAAATTCAGAGAAAATCGGTAAACAGCAATCAGTAAACAAATAAAAGTAAATGTGATAGCAATAAATATTGACTATTTACAACTTCTTGCATCGTTGCAAGCTTATATCATGCTTACTCATCTATGAATTTCAATTACACGTGTTGGCTCCATTTTACTTTAATTCAACTATTCAACATGTGCATGTAAACATCGGTACAAGGCATTTTTTTAGTTTAAAAAAATAATCGACCTAGTGAATTAGTGAAAGGAATGTTTTCATTTGGTGTGGTGCTGTACTAATAATTTACTTGAAGTATATCGGCAGCGCAATGGCATATATCTACCTATATTTTTTTACATATGTTTTACTTCACGAAGGAAGTGAAATCCCTCTTCAGCAATGTAGTTTAGGAACCATGAATGAAATTGTTTAAAAAGTATATGCACAGTATTTTCTCTGTGCATTAACATTAACATGTACATGCCAAAACCAAATGACTATAACCCGTCACGTAATAAGCACAAAGTAAAAACGGTCAAAATGGTTTTCAATGTAGAAAAAAGTATCTTGTGTATTTTTCTATACACACACGGTTCGTTGGAAGCCACACCGCACCGCGCATCAAATTAAAAGAAGGGCAAAACTATAACGAAAAAATTCAACTAGAAAAAAGCTCTTCACGTCACATTTTATTACTCGTGTCCCATTACTTGATGTAAAATTATGCCAATTACTGCAACCATCAGAGTCTCTAATAGCATTTATAGCAAACTACCACACCACCACCAAACCAAGTTGCCGTTAGTTTTCTTGAGTTTCACTTTTTCTACTTTTGCACTCTTTTTACAGAAAAAAGTAAAAGTAAGTACCTCGGGTTGTGTGCAACAAGCAATAATAGTTTGTAGCGGGGACTTAATTTTAAAATCCATGCGACACAACACAACACGATGGTATACCACCATCACCATTTTTTAAAAACATTTTTAACGTTCTTTTTACTAAATTCCCTTCCCTTTGAACTTTACAAAAGGTTGGTGGTGGCAGTGGCGGTAGACTGGAAAAAATAATGAAAATTATACCGACATAAAAATCCTTTACTTCTCTCTTTTCACTTTTTTTAGAAAGAAGAGAAAACGTATCCCAGGATCCCATCAAAATGATCACAATCATGATGATGATGATGAGGGTTTATTTAGCTAAAGTTCTTGTTTAACATTTATGTGTAAGTGGTGCGGTAGTGAAATCAAAAAAGAAGAAAAAGTCCTTTGAAAGAATAATCACTATGATGGTACTTCTATGAAACAAACGTTTTTTTCTACTTTGATTCTCTACTGTCTGCTGCTTTTGCATGGCCTGCCCTAGCCTCAGTCTCCCATCATTATCATCCAACTAGAAAATACAAAAATCAAGTAATTTCTTTATTTTTTTGTAAATACCACAACTACTTCCAGCATACCACCGTCGTGGCCATTTATTTTACACAATTGAGGGTTTACAGTTATTGTTCTTCTGTATAGCTAACTATGTATTTAAATACCTATATAAAAAAGACATTAGGAAGAATCCGTGAAATGAACTGTTTTGTCCCCATTGAAATTAGAATATGCCCTTCCCAGCACTTTACTTTTTTTCTCTTGTACTCATAAAAAGTCATATTGTAGCTTTCATGACAATGATGGTCCCACAGCTGCACTTGCTGAGTAAATTTTAAACCTAATTTACATTACGTAGCACTTTAACTACATTACTTTTTTTTAAATCCCTTCAATTGTGGATATAAATTGGGGACCGTGTGAATAAAATTTCAAAACTCTTGAAAAAATGCTAAATAATCAGGACATCTGAACTTCTTACGGTTCAACTACTTGATGCTTTAAATTGTGGGGACAAAGTTGACGAATAAAATCTTAGAGAAAAAAACATCAATTAGGTAGATTGCTAACAGTACTTGCTGCTTTAACATTAATAATATTATCCCAGTAAAATACTTAAAATACTGAAAGTAACTAAATGTTGTGTATCTGAAGGTGAGAAAAAACATAACATTGGGACTTCTAGAAGTAATAGGATGTTTTTTTACAAACATGATACAGATACAATGTATGTTTATCTTCAAAAGATGTTTACATTGTGACTGATTTAGGTACGTATTATTGCCAAAAATTCACTGAAAGCAGAAAAGTTGGCTAACCAGCCTTAGCCGGTTAGGTTCAGTATAAAAATAAATAAAATAAATCTTTCAATACGTTTTCCTCTCCGGTAAAAATGTAAATTGCTTCATAAAACAAAGTCAGGTTGACTCTTTTTCACATTACCCATTTTATTACGGTAGTAGCATTTCCTCTTGTATTCATTTACCGTTATTATATCTATCCACCCATCAGTTCCATAGTCCGATGACATAAAACCCATAACACATAAAGCTTTCCAAAAGTTGAAGCCGAAGCCGCCCCTTCAAGTTGCTTGAGGAAAGGTTGATTTGAATTGTTGTACTCATTGCGGATGTGTACCGGGAAGAAATATGGATAACATAACAAAATGTGTGCTTTAGCCTACATAATACGCTTTTCTTAGTTTTTAGGTAAATTGAAGAGAAATTACTAACGAAATTGTCGCCCACATTAATGCTTACTTTGTCGCTGCGTTTCTTACATTGCATCTCTTACGTAAAATAAAATACAAGGTTGCTCAACATAGTTTAACATACGGAAAATTTTTAACATCTGCACCTACTATGCCAGGAAACTTGCAAACAAAAAAGTAAGGGCGACACTTCAAATAATAATGTGTCTCAGGAACAAAAATGACTAATAAAATTTACAGAAGACAAATTTCATGAGGCATTTCCCAACTTTTAATGTTTTGCACGTTTCTTTTTTTCGTTTCAGCTTTAAATGGAAAACGCAATATATGATATGCGCAAAACCAAACGTTAAATGGCACCAGGCATGACGATCATCAAAGGCATATTTTTGTGATGATAAGAGCACATCAGGTTTTACTTTTTCAACTTTCACAAACAAACTATACCTACTAACCACTAACCAGATAACAAGCTTTGCCGTGTTTTGTTATCTAAACTAACAGACATTGAAGATACGTACATAGATTCTGTAAATTCACAGTGGTGGTGATCAGGAAACCGAAACAGATTTTGTCTCAGCAATATTTTCATAAATATTTTTTTTTTTGTATATTTTACTTTTTACTGAAAAATTCAAAGTTTTTGGTTGTTGTACACAGCGAAGAATTTCCTTTTCAAATTAATCATCAAGAGTAATTGCATCTTTTCTGTTTAAAGTCATTTTTCTTTTCTTAAATGTGTCTCTACCTTCTAACAGCAATTGTCTATGTAGTAAAACACTAATGTTTACAGTCGTAATAATAATATGATCATGTTCACCATACTACAACTTGTTATACTACCTACTACCAGCAGTAATGTTGTTAAAACAATTTATTTGTGAACAACGGTAGTTTGGAAGAGGGTGTATATGTGTCTTTCACTTCTAAAGCATAGTGTTATGATTATTATTACCACTTGCACACATAGCATCACACAAGTAGTATGACAGCAACCATTATAATCGTTATATTCTATCTTAATAGAACTCTCTATGGATCCATGGAATAAGAGAAGAAGTAGGCCTTATGAAACATTCATTTTCTTTGCTTTTTATACATTTTCATTCACTGACAAAGATGATGTGGTGACACGACAAGGATATTATGATTATGATACGATACTGTGAGAGCATATCTTCTCCTTTAGTGCCAGTTTATGAATAAGAAGGATTATACACAATGTTGCCGTTGCCGCTATCATCATGATTATTGCTTATACCAGCTCAGACATAATATATCGTTGTTGTATCAATTGTAAGTTACACAACATAGTTGCTCTGAAATAGGGAATAAAAAACTTCTTTTATTAACATTTTTTGTTGCTGTTGAACACAATGCAATAATAATAAGACAGGGAAAGGAAAAGAATAATGTGGATAAGCTTAGTTAGGTTTTCACTGGAAGAAAAAAAAATCCTAAAGCGAGCAAGCATTCAATTTTTCCCACGTAATAGTATCTATTCTCCTGTCCCAAGTTCTGTTATACTATCCAATGCACTTTAATGTAGTTTTTTTGTGAGGAAAAACCTTTACTTCCTTTCTTTCCATACACAGTGAAAAAATAGATGAGGAGAGGATCTTCGTTGCCCAGCTAAACTCTATAAATAAGGAGATATTTCTTTTGGGTTTTTGGCATGTTTTTCCTGTCGTTGTTGTCTAAGTGGGAGGAGCTGTATTAAATAATAGTAGCTTCTTAAAATAAGCACAATATATATGCTTTGTACACATAAAATATAGGTATTAACTGGCTAAATAATATTAGCGTAAAGCATACAGCTATAACAATGATGTTGGAGATGATGATGATGAGTAAAAAGTTTAATGTAATCAAAATAATAAGTAAGCAGAGGAAAAATTCCGAGCTCACACACACTGGTCACGGAAGATGACAAAGAAAGGCCTTAAGGGAAATTGGAAAGTGTGTTGTGCTCTGATATGACTTGAATTAGAAGAATCTGTTTTTTACACAACAGACAGGCTAGCTTTGGTCAGTATTTTTTTTAGTAAAGTAATAATATAAATCCACCATGGCCCTTTTGTGTTGTCGTGAATAAGAGAGTGGACATAATATGGTATAATGGAATGTGGTAATACCTAAGCAATCTTGCTGGCGCACGTTTTTGCATGGATGGTGATCCCTAATAACATAGTGGTTATCATAAGACGAGTAAAGAAGGATGAAACCTTTCTTGAAGTATTTTCCCCAGCCTGTCTAACTATTTGACGTTGTTGATCAGCTTCTAATAATTTTCTTTAGAATCATTTAAGTATCCTCGATCATCGTCGAGAGAAGCTAATGAAAGAAAAAAAGGAATGTATTCATACAAATAAGAATGTGAGTGTTATTGTTGTTCATGATGGACTGAATATAACGTAATTGCAATTTTAAAGATATATAAGAGGAGGTTGCCCAAGGCCAATCTTTATGCCAAAATTTTCAACGCATACAAGTAAGCTGTCTTGGTAAAAAAAATCTACTATGTATTTGTTTCACATATGCACAGATTCAAAAAAGTAACTTCTATACATATTTAAATTAAATTCGTGTTGAAGTGTTGAATTGGCTTGAAAAGTATATTTAATGTAATTAGTGCCTGCTTGTTCCTGGTTGTTCTATAATTTTTCACTTTATTTACATACATTGTTTTGAAGTGCAATTTTGCTAGATGGCTATGCTGTGCTGTAATAAATAGTGTAAGTACATTGTAGATAGGCTATTTTCCAACCACAAAATTCTTGTTTTCTGTTCAGAAGTTTTGACAGCTTTAGTTTTACTTTTAGATATTTTGTTGCGTATTTGCCCAATACCAATTTAAAATTGGTTTATTGAGTTAAGAATCAAATAAATTATACATAAACAGTCTTCCTTCATTTCATTTAAGGAAATAAATAATGTACCTTTTTCTAACCACAAGAAACCCCTTAACGCAAATATACAACCTATCAAAGTAAAGTCAGTACAGTTCATCCTCTCTTACAAAATTTCTTCTTTCTTTTGTCCGTAAGTGAATTGTTTTCCCTCAACTGCTGCTAACATTTTTCCCCATGTACGGTTTCTTTTCGGGGCGGGCTGTTCACTAACCTTCCCACAAAGACTACAAAATAACCAAAGTAAACTGAAAATTTAGAAAACATTTTGTGTGCATTATTTTATTTGAAAGCAATGCAAAGTGAATATCATTTTAACATCCAACTTTCTGAATTGTTAGCTGTTTCTGGCTTTCCTATTTTACTACTTTCTCTTCTATCTCTACTCGTTTTAACCAATATCAATATAAAAAGAGTATAGTCCTGTGATTTCTTACTCTCCTCGTCATCTTGTTACATTTTCCCTGTAATTGTGGTGTTGTGTATTCTTCTTCGGTGAAATAGAGTAAAATAAAAAAGTAATATATTTTCTCCCATAGAATAAAATACAACGCGAGGAGGAAGAAAAAAATACATCAGTGGCAGTTAAAATCGGGTAGCTTTGGCTTCGTTGATGGTGGCACGGTGCAATAAGGTACAAAACACACACAAGTTTAGTGGTTGTATCAGTAGCAGAGTATAAACAAATGCCATTATATGTACATATATTATTATAGTGTCATCATCATATTCTCTCTTTGTAGTATAATCATTCACTTTTGCAATGCACCTATAAGGGAGCTCCAAGAGATAAAGGAAGGAAGACAATCAGACAATGGGAAAAGACAGAAAAAGACAAAGTGGGAAACCAGAAAATCGCTTAGTTTGTTTTCTTCGGTTTGGCTCCTGTGCACTAAACAAGTTACAGGGAAAATTTGTTTGCAATTGTCGTTATTATTGTTTGTGTAAAGAGAAATATATACGTATAATAGGGAAAAAACCAAAAGAAGAGAAAGTGGGAAGAACAGAAAATAAAAAAGAGAAAAACTATCATGTGGAATATTATTAGATTGAGTTGGTTTTTTTCCTGACTTGTGTGTGCGGTCGGATATTTGGTTAGGGATATAAAAAGGATGATGCTCTGCTGCTGATGATGCTTTTCGCCTTCATACCATGCTACTGTTGTTGTTGTGTTCTGTGGCGACACATGGCAATAAATTACACGTAAAAACGGGACGTTTCTTCTAACATTTTACGTAAAGTAATCAGCCAGAATTCGTTTGGTTCCTGCCTTCTTTCTTTGCTTTTGTATTTTTTTACTTTGGCTTTCTCTTCTCGTTTTTAACTCGCTATACCATACGACTGTTCTCTTTTTCTTTAAAAATACCTTACCAAGTATTTGCACGATGCTTTTACTCTATTGTCTTACGCTTCAGCTTACATTACCATTACTATTGTATAACGCCTTATTGTTGGAACTTAAGAATATAAAAAATGAAACAGTTTTGTTTCACATCTGAACAAAAAATTTGTAGTTGTATTGTCGCTGTATCTGTTTTTAATATCTGTTCACTTGAAGGCATGGCATGCAATTCGAAACTTGTTTGTATTTTTTAACTAATATTTCATTACAGCCCGATGACCACTCATGGTACAAAACAGTGTGACTTTAAGCAGTTGTTGGTGCCAGGCTGCTTGTTGATGCAGAACTTTTGAAGCCAAGCAAATAATACTGTGACCTCATAGCTTTATCATTACTTTTTGTTGACAACAACAATAAGGCATGTAAAAAAGTAGAGCAAAAATTGAGACATTTGGTCGCAAATTACCCGAGGAAGATACATACACGACAAAATGTGCTTTATTGCTATTTCCAAGCACCATCAGCACCCTCCACCAACCAGGACCAAAAAAAGTCGCCCATTTTCCTTCAAAGGTTTGCTAACTGCTTGGTGGAGTGGAGCTTCTTATAGTTACGTGGGGGAAATTAATACCAAAAAACTTTACTGAGGCAAAACATCAATAAGGTTTTTTTTCTATTGTTTCGCAGCCTTTTTCCTGATTTAGCAGTTGGTCATTAAACTATTTATTTACAGCACAGTACAATAATATGTATCATGTATTCTTTGAAAGTTACAGAAAACTAACTAACACGCTGTGTGGCTTGCTTGCTTGTGTTGTTTGGTAAGATTTTATCTTGGGGAATGCGAAAGGAGAAAAGACTAATAATGGTGAAGAAATAATGAAAAACTTTGTGGTTTAATTCAACCATCACACTTGAGTAGTTTGTAGGAGAGCGAGAGTATAGCAAAGTAACAAAACAAGAAAAAGAAGAAGGACAACAGCAGGAAAATTCCAGGAGGAGCCAAAGTCAGCAATTGTATCATTTTGTAAGGTTTTCTCTAGAAAGCTTATTAATACTCTTCGTGTCCCTGCTATCACCGTTTCTATTGCATAGCTTTGCATGGAGAAAAGTCAAAGGGAGTAAAAAGAAGACCCAAGGATGCCGAGAGTAATAATGATTTCATTACCATTACATCTTTCTTTCCTTTTACTTAAGCCCAAGGCCTTAATGTTAACAACATAACTTGTCTTGTCCTCTGTGTGTCCACCGTTTTCACAAAAAAAAACTACTAAACTGGCAATCTTTTTTAGTGGTATACTATCTACCATGTTCCGAAACAGTCGTAACTTGTAACTTTAGGAAATATGTATCTAGTTTTCCCCTTTTTATGATATCACCTTGTATGTGTGCAAGTACTTTTATGTACCAATGTACCTTACATTATTGCTAGTGAGTGGCTGAGGAGGAAGTTTTCTCTTCAATTTATTTGTTATTTGACCAACTACATTGCTTTTACTATTGGGTTGTTTGGCAAGTAGGAAAATAATAATATAACTGTATATGTACCTTTAGATAATGGAAGTGGTTGGGTTTCTGTCTTCTATATATATCTGACTTAGACTGAATAACAACAGGAAAAGCAGGGGATTGAAATAATGACACATTAAGTTGGTTTACGTTACATTACTACATGGCTATTAGGGTGGTCCACAGTCCACACAACATAACACATCAAGATGATGATGATCATGATGATGGCGACAAGGAAGACTGAATGAGTTGGATGTGTAGGAAAGGAAAAAAGGCTGACTTAAGTGGTCAAACCGTAATGCAAGTTTAACTGCCATTCAATTGTCTTTTTGAAGCTGTACTCATATTCATTTTCCAAATGTACTAGGCACTTTCAGGAGAGTTCAAGCATTCTAAACGGAAGTGGGGGAGCAGAAATGTGTCAATATAATTAACATTGTTGGCGTTGTATGAATTATGAAATGATAACAATTTATGTTTAAGAATGCGTTTACGAAAAGAAAAGATTTGATATTTAACTAAAGGTATAATATGTGCTAAAAGCTGGTATCTTGTTCTTTTTTACGTTTCGGGATTTTCTACAAAATGAAAAAAGCAATATATACTATCACGGCTCACCAGATTTCTTCCAATTTTCCGTAACAAGCAGAGTTAACAGTTTTATTGGTTCACAAATTCACGGTCTATTTATGACAGAGAATCGCTCGGAAACCGTATGATTACATTTTTTAATTCACATGCCCATTCCCAGTTCATTTCACAATATTTTGTTATATTTTTCTCTCTCATGTTACATCTGCGATGTTCGTGTAATATACGTCGGTTCATAAAGACGACAGCTAAATAAACTTATTGTGAGACAGATTGAGGAACCTCTTAAATTAGTTTCTTGTTTTTCTGTGTGCTGCTCCCGTAGTGCCTGCAATTTAGTTTTTCATTAAAATTGTCATGCTAAATGTTATACTAGAACGTAAGACGTAAGCAAAAATTTCTAGAGGGTTACTTCCGTAATGTGATGGTAAATTGGAGGATGTAAAAATACTGATTGCTTTAATGCTCTTTCATGTGTGTGGTTTATTGTACAATTTACCATGTTGGTGGTGGTGGTGGTGCAGGCAGAGAAAATATACTGATTGTGGACAGTGTGAGTGAATGACAATGAAAAGGTTGGCTAAATCATTTGTTCATGCATGTGTATGTGTATCTGATTCACATGAAAAACAAAAACACACGAAATGGGACATAATGCATATACGTTAATGGCTATTCTCATCTCAACGATATATTTGTACTCTTGCAGCTATATTATGTACTTATTTCTATCTTTTCCCATAATTTCATTTTCAGTGCAACCTATATGCAGGCAACTGCAAAGTTTTATATTTTACACACCACGCTATATAGTATATAAACTTATGTTTCTAGAGGTTTACTTTTTGCATGGCCCATTTCATCGAGCAGTAGTAATTCCCAGGCTTGTTTATTTAATCAAGATTTCGACATATTTATGGGTTTCAACCGTATCTACAATAATAATATATTTTTTGTCTTGTTGAGGAGCAGATTGGTTGCTTAAAAGTCAAGTCAAGCTTAACCAAGCAGGGAAGCAAGGAGCAGAAAGGCATTTAATTTTTTCAACAAGAGGAAGCTTTCTACACAAATTAAGATAAAAATGCATCTGACAGGATGAACTTGAATTAGTTGAGAATAACAAATGAACAAAATGCTGTTGTTGTAGAAAAAAAAAGAAAAAATCTTTTGGAAAGGTATAATTATTGTTCATCGTATTTACGTTTTCCATCGTCCTTGAATGACACAGGAAAACAATTACAACGGAATAGTAAGATGAACAGAACACTTCTTCCTGTATCAACTTTCATGTAAATATGTCTAACATGATATCTACAAACGGAATGGGGAAAAGTGATCCAAGGAATCTCAGAAAAGTGGATCTTCATTCTGCGGAGACTCATGTTGCCCCATTTTTGGTATCTTGCAGCAAACCAAAGAAATAGTACTCAGTATTTACTTTCTCAAGGAAACTAGTTCGTTTTGAGAAAGTGAGACTGTGAGAGTCCTGGTTAGACACGAACAAGAACTCCGTCTCATCTACCCAAGATTCGGGTCGAGACTAAACTGGAGTATATAGCGCACCCTCTCTTTACCTCCTTGCGTACTTTTACAAGCTTTAGTCGGGATATCTTTTCTATGATGAAAATAACATCCAATCCGAATCTGTTCAGACGGAATTCCCCGAAAAAGTCATAGTCAGCATAATGCAGTGTGTTTTGTATTGGAATGTGGATGAAAGTACACAGATGACGAAAAAGCACGTGTAAGTAAACAACAAAGAACAGCATCATCGCACGATCGCACAACACAGTTGATACTCTGCTGAACAAAGTAATTCCAGCAAAGCTTCTCTTTTCCCCTACGAGTTTCATACGATAAGATACAAGGTAGCATCATGTGAGGAGATTCAATTAAAAATCCACCGAGAATTTTGTGTTTTGCTGGTGCAACTGGAAGCGATGATCGTATCTTGTCCTGATGATTCACGATTTGCATCTTAGATAAGAGTGAAAGTTCAGTTTCCCCCTGTTTGCATCCAAATTTAGTTACTACGCCTTGTAATGTTTCCTTTTATACTCATTCCATATCCATATGTGAATAGATGTTGAATGGTCCCATTTATAAAATACATTTACTGATAATATATGGTCAATTTTATTTTTCAACTTGAGTTATCAAGTTGAGAAGAAGAAGTTAGATTTTCCAAAGATCATGAATAGGCCTTGATCGGAAGTTGTAACTTTAAAGTGCCTGACCTTGTACAGTGGAACCCTCCCCAAAGTTGTCAAGGCTTTGAAAAAAGGTCAGGTTTATTGAGGCGTTCTTGGATAATCAATCATTACACTGAAGACAATCGTATGCAAATATGTACATAAAGGGCACAAAAAGCATTTGCTTCATTCACAAAGCGATAACCATTCCGCAATATACGCTAAAAAGGTGAAAGGTATTTGCATACATTGCATGGGCTGCACAATTACTACTTACGATAAGCTACGTAATTGTTTGATTTAGTACACTAGCTAGACCGTTCTTTTTGGGAAAGTACCTTGTCGTAAAGCAATCACTAGAGACATCCATCAAGCTTGATAAGCAACGATAATGAAGAGTTTGGGAAAAATGAAGACAGGAAAGGATAAGACGAAAAAAGAAAAGCGGGAAACATTGGATCATGGCACCTTTAATAAAGGTATTGAGGAAAAATATAAAGCTAAGAAGTCTGGGAAAGCCGGCAATCTTCCAAGGAAAAAGAAAGTTACTGAAGCAAGTTTAGCTGGGGTAGGGGATATAACTTTGTTTTCAGATGAAATAGTCCACCAATCAAATCACAAACAGAGCCACACAGTTGTCGAAGACCATTCAAATGTTCGTAAACTAAAAGGAAAAAAACGAGTGTCGACAACATGCCAGGAGACAGTTAGCCATGCCGTTTCGGATTTTTTTGAAGGCGCTTGGAAAGCATGCGTTGAAAGATTTTTTATTCAGACTGCGCCTGTAACGGTTAGTTATGAGCTGCGAAATACTTGGTTGAGACTTGTGGAGGCGGAATGGCAAGATCCTGATATGAGAGAAAAGCCGTCTACCAAGCCAAACAGGATTTTTAAAAGAGATGACCCTCCTTTACCCTTGGCATTTGACACATGGTCTAGAGGTGTGATCGAGACACTGCCGTCTGTAAGGAGAGAATCGATAATGGATCCTTTTCTTAGAGATTTTGATCCATTTGGCGAAATATCTTATCCAGACCGACACCCTTCGCCATCAATTATTTCTTTGTAGGAATCCATTTATAATTTGAACAAATAATAATGCTCTCATTTACCCACATTACTGCAGTTTGTGCAAGGTATAAATATTTTTTATTAATTTAAAGGATCGATGATCCAGATGAAGATGGCCCACCACGTCAAAAGCACCATGTCGAGGAAGGGGACGAAGCTCAAACAGAGGAGGCACAGGAGCAAGAAACACCCGAGGAAGAAGAAATGGAGCAAACTGACAAACCTGCAGAGGCTACAAAAACGTCTGGAGAAAACGACACTGACGGAGAAGCATGGAACTTTGAATTAGATCCTGTACTATCGTATAATATTCTAGAATTGCCATCAGCCGACATTCGATCATCTGCCGGTTCTGGTACCGAACCTGAACATTCTACAACAGCAAATCGAGAAGAAAAAGTAAAGCATAGGGTGAAGCATATTGAAACAGTCTTATCTGCCCGACCCTTGACTTGGGATGAGTCTACAACAGATTTCGAATACTCAACACCAACTCATTCTAGTGGCAAATCTGCAAAAATTATCAATTCAACTACTCGTCCAAAACATATCCACATATTTTCACCTAGTCAGTGTGGAGGGAGAGTTGGTTCGGGGGTGTTTCGCTTACCTCTTGAAACTACTTCAGCAGCTTTACGTAGATTGAGAGAACCACGCGATCCAAATGAGAGACCACTTAATCCGTCAGAATCCAGAATTTTAGAACAACATGCAGAAGATAAGCACGACATTGTTCAAATTTCCACGAAGGGACGTTCGGCTCCATTGGTAAGTTCATTGATTAATTACAAAAATTTAATTGCAAATATTATTTTGATGACACGCATTAATCTTTTTTTAAAGGAGGAAGATGAGCTTGAGGTACAGCCACTTTTTGAAGAGAACACAACCCGCGGAAATTTCTCAGAAGATCATAATCAAAAGGATCCAGTGTGGGAAATCCGCAAATCTCGCCTCAATGAACTCCCTTTAGTTTTAGATGTGGACGGTGAAGTGGCGTCCGATCACAATAAGCTACATGTTAGGAGAAGACTCATCGATTTGCATACTCGTTTTAGAAGACAAGTATTGAGATCGCTTGCTGCTAAAGCTAAACAGGCTAAAAATCGGTCCCGAATATCAAATGACACAATTGTGGACAGTGTAGCATCAAACAGTAGTAATATAACACAAAGTAAAAGGTTGGGAGACCGAGCTTCCCGATCCACATCTATACCCAACAACCTGCAACTAACACAGAGCAAAAGAATCACTAGACAAACCGAAGACTTTAACAATTACTTAGCCGACGTTACAGAGGCAGCTAAAGGTGCGGCTTCGGAGCCAATATTGCATGCCATCATAAAGGAACATGAAGATAGACGAGAAGAGCACGATAAAAAAGAACTGGAAAGACAAATTCGGTCTTTAGGAAAAAACAATAGGTTTATTATGGGGAATGTGAGAACGTCTTTACAAAAAGGCGATAGACGCTCGTTTGGAAATTTAACATTCAGTACTAGAGATAGGCGTATGAATCCTAAGGAAATGGAGAAAGTAGGTGGTCCGGGTCGGGGTAGAGGTAGTTCTCAATGCCAGAATAGGAGACCACCAAATCGAAGATTAGTATGTGATTATAGTAATTATGATCCATGTTCGTTACAACCTGCACCTAGTGATTGCCGATCGGCAGGTACTTGCTCAAACATTACAAGCCCACCTCGAACCTTTTGCTGAAGAAATGCTTGCCGTATAACTTTAATACAAAAAATAAATAGATAAATAAAAGATATCTTAACGTACTTAGATAAGATACGTAAAGAATTCATAATTGAAAACTTATGGTTTCCTTTTTTTGCGATTGAAAGAATTTACTAATAGTATATTTTTGATAACCTTCATTGACCTAAAGTATTGTAAGAATTTTCAGAATATCAACTATGAAATGCATTTAAGGTTCCGTAAAACAAGAGTACTTACAGTACAGACTACTGACCGATAAAACACTGACGACAGGTAGCTATAAATGATTTACATAATAAATTGAACAATTTCCATAAACTGAGGTGTTCACTATGAGATAGCTAAATCGATTTACAAAGATGAATGTCCACACGATATCAGATAACAAAAATGACGCAGCGAACAAGCTTGCATGATGAGCTCATCATTTTTTGGCCTACAATACAACATGCAAATTGTATGAGTACCTATTCGTACGTGTGTGCCCATTTCGCAGAATAAAGTGCATTCCATTTACCAAAAAGTCTTCTCCTGTTTCCACCATAGGACCGCCAACCACCTTTCCATTTTTCTTTAAAGACTTTCTTGGGAACAAGAAAATAAAAAGGAGATAGGGAAATGGCCATTTTATGTATTACGTATTATATACATATCTGCACTCTGCACAGAGCAAGCATCAAAGATAGTAGTATCGTAGTGGTCCCCATACGATACTCAATTTGAGATATAAGAGCTAATAAAATTCTTCTTTCCTTTCGTACTTCCTTCCCCTTCTTGTCTTTCCTATCGTCTCATATCATGCATGCATGTTTTATATTCAGATTTTTTTTCTCCCTTTCTTCTTGGAAAACAGTCAAGTCAAAGGGAGTTACGTGGAAAAAAACTGTCGCGGTAACACAGACAAGAAGAAAAAGTCTCTGAGAATTGTTGGTGAATGCATTCATGTATGTTAAGTTACATACGTAATATTTCTTGTCTTGCATGAAAATCTCTGAGACACATAGACAACGAGAAGAGAAGACAATAATAATAGTAATATTATTATGCATGGGTTGCATACACATGTGCCCATGTTTCATCCTTCTTATTTTACCTTGCTCACTGACTTCTTTCTCTTGAGCAGGTTTTTCAGGGAGAATGGTAAAAGGGAAAGTGATCTCGTTTACCCTCCTGGATGGAGATACATGTACGGAGAATAATGTTTATAACAACGGTTTTCCCTGCATTATACCATCACAAGTTGGTTAGTGGAAAATTCAGGTTACGTTTTTAAAATCAGATACTCGCTCATGTCACGCATTTTTATTATAAAAGAAAAAAAGGAACAATTTTTTTTTCTTGCAGCTACATTTATTGACTGTGCTGGAGAAAAGTGTATAATGACACTGATTGTAACTTTCATAAAAAACTGTCATATTTTTTGGAAATGTATATTATGATAAAAAAAACAATATAATATGCAGTTTACAGCAGTTATCATAATAGCTTTGCTGATATGGGTTGATACATGTATATGCTCGTTTTTTGAAGAAAAAAAAACTACTCATCAAGCTATTTTAACAAAGAGAGATGCTTCTAGTTTTAAGGATGAGTTTTTAAAAACTTACCATTGAACAAATGTCAAATTTTGCTACATTTTGAGATGCAATAAATCAAGACAAGTAAAAAATAAAAATACAGTGTAGGATAATATCTGTACTATACTGTTTTCACTACTGTTATAAATAGAATTTACTTTCTTCCATTTAAATATCTGTTGTGTTTTACCCAGCTTAAATTGTACAACTTTTTTTCAGGTTGATCCATTCTGTATCCACATCATGAAATCACTTAGATGAGATTCTATTATTCTACTGTCTCCACAAAATGAATTTTTTCAATGCGGCTTATTTTTAAGTACGGTATTCAACAATATGGGAACCAAAAAAGGCAAGTTAAACCTCCAGTCTATAAGTTTATATGCCACCTATAAAACCCTCAATCCGATAATACAATCATACCGAAAGCTTATGTACCTTAAACCTAACAACGAATCTCGGAAATCTAGGTAGGTAATATGCATACTCCACAACTCCACCCACAGTTTCCTTTGTGCTTCTTTCCATCCAGGTCAAACTTCATGTCCCATTATTTCAATGAAGCCATCTCATTTTCTGTGGCCTGGACTTACATACTTGGATTTAGTAAACAATGCGTACTTCTATTTCAGTACAGTCTATATAAGAACACAGTACATTGTATAAACAGCAATGCAGGATTTTCGGAAATGTAGTAAGCCACACAGCCACAACACAAGGAAAGGTGAGGAGCGACTAGCGATTGCTGAGAGGAAAGAGAACAAGATGAGATATGTGATGAGTCGATGAGATTGAAATGATTTGACTTCTCTACCTCTCATCTTCTCATTCCACACTTTCTTCTTCATCTGGCATCAGAAGCGCTGATGCAGAGTACACTGCCACTGGTTTGGTACACAGCTTAAGAATATTATAGACTCGACAGGAAAATGATAAGCAGACAGTCATTCCTTTGCTGAGTACTTTTTGGCAATTTACCTTTGACTTGTCTATTTGCTACTCCGCTTTAGCTTTCGTATTCTTACCTTCATTTCTGAGAAATTCTAAGTCAATATACTGCTTACTTTGCATGCCTACAATATTCATTCAGTTAAATATGACTTTGGTTTCTTAGCTCAAGTCAATTCCTTCTCATTTCACATTCAGGATATCACATGCAAACCACAGAAAATAAATGAGATGTGCCAGCACACAAGTTTAGCCCCTTTTCTTCAAGCTAGCAATGAAAAGGAGAAGATGCAGAGAGATCGTAACCCTTTCATTTTCTCTTTCCTTTACCATCTCTCTCTCAATATCAGATTTTCAGCTTCCTCTTATCATCATCCGCCGCAACCCCAGCAAACAAATAAATTATAAAGTATGCAAAGTACACCTTTTCTTTTTCCGTAGTAGTCTGTCCGTTCGCATTAGCATTGCGCGTTTCAATCAAGTAAACTAGAGAGAGTAAAAAAGATCAAGACGAGAGCATCTTCGTATTGCCTAGGCCAAAAATGATGAATCAAAATAAATGAAAATTCCAATGGATTCAGACAAGCTCATCGTCCGATCCCGACGAGTTTTATACATCAAACCTAAACCACGTCAGCCAAGTCACCAAATTTAAGAGTTTAGAATACTGATTGTGAGCAGAGCGAAGCAGATGAGGTTTTTTCTACCTCTCTTGTCATAAGTGAGAAAGGATTGTGCCAAAGATGACAAGCAGTCTAGCATAAAGTTGATTACCGCACTATTGCTTACCTTTGTCGTCGACTTGAGCAGTCCCAACTCCTTTATTAGTTAGCATGTTCACTTCAATCTCTTGCAGACAAGAAAATTCATAAATTCTTTTCTCTTGTAGGTGTCTATCTTACAGTCTTGTTTAATCTGGAGCCAAAGGTAAAAAGTGAAGAAAGAAACGAGTAATATAGTCAAAGGTGAGGTATCACAACCACTGATGCTATTTGCAATGATAAAAGATGATAGAAGGAAAATCTTTTAAATTCTAATAGGATGAATGAGCCATTTCTTCTCTCAATATTTATGGTGTAGAATGAATGAATTCATGTGAAAATTGTCATCTAGAAAGCTTCTTGCTGTCTGTTTTCTGCAGATGATATGCAGTGAAGTAAATACACGGCATAACATCACGTTCGTCTGGAGCTCGCACGTAGACTAACATTGATTGTGAATGAAAGAAATGACAAAGAAAAGTAATTTATTCATGAAATTTTCTTCGTGTGCGTGTGACTGATGACGAATCACTTTTTTCGTATCTTTCATCAATCCTCTTTTTCATTTGCACAAGTACGCACGTTCGTATCACGCTCACGCACTATCTTTATTCTACACTCCTGTTGATAGGTACACAAATTAAGATTACTTTGGTTGTAGTAGGACGCAATAATAATCAAGAAAAATTTCGAGTAATCAAAACAATGAAGATATTAGTTGTTTTGAGAATTGTTTTTAGATCCATAGAATCATAAGTATGTATTTGTACTAACTAAATAATTATGAATACACTT
Organism: Entomobrya cf. arborea Gr-Col-00668; assembly: GCA_034699025.1. Classification (NCBI taxonomy): domain Eukaryota; kingdom Metazoa; phylum Arthropoda; class Collembola; order Entomobryomorpha; family Entomobryidae; genus Entomobrya; species Entomobrya cf. arborea Gr-Col-00668. The sequence goes on along the minus strand of JAQIWN010000029.1, from coordinate 1,470 downwards.
CGTGTTCATACGTACAACTCAATATAATTAACTTTTTGTAGTACTAAACAAACTTATTGTTGTTATATTACGACTGCAATCAACAGTCTGGTTTACTTCGCTGATGAATATTGTATGAAAAAGATTGCCTCGCTTTGAAAACGTGACGTAGCCTGCCGTTTTTTTGGCCAAACTAAAATATCCCATGTTTTTATGGCTAGTACATCTGGATCCAATTAGCAAAACGTTAAAGGCAATTATAAGACGATTAACTCATTTTTTAACAATTTAGTTTGATAAATAATTTGCTGTCTTATCTACATATCCATATCCATGATTTCGTAACAAAAAATAAATTCAAGGCCAAGTGTAAATACAGACAACCAAAAGCGTCTTAAGTGAAATGTGAACTACAGAAAAGTCTTATGAATCTGTGTGCACTGTGCACTGCCATGTGATTTAGATTAATTTTACGAAGAAGAGGTGGATATGTCTCTATTTTATTGTCTCATAATTATCAGGAGCTCAGTAGCTCCGAATGAGAGGTGAGTGAGAAATTTTATTAAGTCGAAAAGATTAAGTAGAAGGAGAATGTTAGTTAAAGATAAAATATTACGATGATATAAACGTATTACGTAGCCATTAAATTTTCATGTTTCTTTCCTGTGAAATAGATTGTCTTATCTGTTTCAGATTTGCTGCATAGAACACAACTGAATGTTTAAGCTGACAAGGATTAGAAGTAGAATGAGATATATATTTCTTTAAATTATCCAAAATTTACGCGAGGTACAACATTATGTTAAGACAACAAAAGGCATTTAGCGTTCCTTGTTCGGTGTAAAATACCGAGTACCATATCATAAAAGAAAAACTAATTCACGTAAAAGCTTGATTCATGTTATTCACGTATCTATTCACGTTTAATCAAATGAGTACAATAATACTTACACAAAATTTGTAACAAAAACACCTGAAATATTAATTAAATTATGTCAGCATGTCTTGTATGGAGTGGGAACAACAGATATGATTCATTTATGACAGTAAAGGCTAAAACTATGCATTTTGAGAAAACAACACTGAAAAGCTGAAAATAATTTAGATAAGTTGATGTGTTTAAATTAACAACGAAGAGTATTATTGACCAATTACTCAACTAAGTAATGATTTCTGTGGTCATAAACACAGTTTTACGATTACCTATTTAAAATTATCAAATCAAGACTGCATTACTGAACAAATATTTGAACAAGATAATTTTGTCATGTCTTCGTAAATGGAAGCTTCTACACCAGTAGAAAAAATTAAAGACATTATCTTGGGTTTTAGATAGATAGATAAGAAAATACTCCAATAGAAACTGACGAAAAAATCTATAAATTAAAGTCATGCGAGTGGTTTACAAAATTACTTAAGGCACCGTTACACATATGGCCCGATTTGGACGATTTTTTTTATTAAGAAATTTGTTAGTGAAATCTTTCTGTA